>JAOXYA010012697.1:0-10000 GCA_028565675.1 Sorex palustris | reverse complement strand
TGGGTTCAATTCCTCCGCCCCTTTCGGAGAGCCCGGCAAGCTACCGAGAGTATCTCGCCCGCATGGCAAAGCCTGGCAAGCTCCCCGTGGCGTATTCGACATGCCAAAACACAGTAACAACGAGACTCAAAATGGAGACATTACTGGGCCCACTCGAGCAAATCGATGAACAGCAGGAGGACAGAGCAGAACATTTTCTTTTCTCTGTTTTTTTTTTCTCTTTAATTTTTCCCTTTTTCTGGGGTTTTTTGGTTTGCGGCCACACCTGGCTGTATTTGGGGCGTACTCCTGGCTCCCTGCCTGGGCCACTCGAGGCAGTATGTGGGAACCACATGCAGATTGAACCGGGATCGGCCATGTGCGAGGCCCCCAAATAAAACAAACGTGAAAGACTGGTAATGGCCTAAAGAGAGACATCTAGGTTAACAGCAGAAAACAGAGTCCAGAAATAAACTTATGGCCAACAGCTTCCCAACCAAGTCGTCAGTGCTATGGGGAAAGGACAGTTTCCAAAAGAATTATTCTAGAACAATGGACTGTGTGTATCCAAAATAAACCTCAGCCTTTACCAAACCTGCTACACACTTTCACATGTAAAAGTTTAAATTTGATGAAAACAGCTAGAAGAACTGTTTTTACAACTTTAAGAGTATAGATTTCTTAGGATGATATAAAGCACAAACTACAAATGAGCACAAAGTTGATATATTGGATTTGATCAGAGTTAAAATTTTAGACTCTTGGTCAGAAAATATGTGACTCAGCGGTGAGGCACATGCTCCTTAGGCACGAGGCTGGGTTCCACTCCTGGAAACTTGCTTTAGTTTTGTTTTTGTTTTGGGGGGCCTGGCAAGCTCCCCATGGCGTATTTGATATGCCAAAAACAGTAACAAGTCTCACAATTTGTTGTGAGATGTTGCTGGTGCCTGCTCGAGCAAATCGATGAACAACGGGAGGACAGTGCTACAGTGCTACCCCCGGTGGTGCTCAGGGCTTACATCTGGCTCTGTGCTCCACCGTCACTCCTGCTGGGGCTCCAGGAGCCAGATGGGGTGTCAGGATGGAATCCAGTTCAGCCACAGGCAATGGAAGGGGAGAGAATAAGGCTCCTCTAGAGTGGGAAGAGGCAAGCAGAGAATCACGAGGCAAGCGAGAGAGGCTGTTTGGGGCAGAGCATGGGCTTAGAGCTAGCCCTGAATGATTGCTCTTGGACAGTTTAGGAAACGGAAAAGCAAACCAACGGCTGGGAGGAGATAGTTGCTATCCATTTATCCTACAATGATTTTTATCTGGAATAAAGAACTCTCGCAACTCAGTTATAAAAAGACAAAATATTCACTTTGAAAATAGGCTAATGGGGCCTGGAACAATAGCACAGTGGGTAGGGCGTTTGCCTTGCACACGGCCGACCCGGGTTCGATTCCCAGTACCCCATATGATCTCCCAAGCACGGCCAGGAGTAATTCCTCAGTTCATGAGCCAGGAGCAACCCCTGGGCATCACTGGATGTGACCAAAAAATCAATAAAAAAAAAAAAGAAAGGAGGCTAATCTCAGTCAGCATATACACAAAGGGGTCATCATTTATAACCCAGATAATAAAAGATATGAAAATGACTAATCAGCCAACTATCTTAGTCATCAGGGAAATAGAAATGAAAGCCACTGAGTTATCACTACTAAATTACCACACTAGAATTCCTAAAATTGAAAAGACTGATAATACCTACCTCACATAGGCAAGCAGGTGGGACAACTTAAACTTTTTTGCTTGTTTTCATTGGGGTGCCACACTCAGCAGTGCACAGGGCTCACTTCCAGTTATGTGCTTGGGGAGCACTTTTTGTGGTCCTCCGGGGAACGTATGGGATGCCAGGGATTGAATCTGGGTCAACCGCGTTCAAGGCAAGTGACTTAGCCACTGTCCTGTCTCCTGGCCCCCAATTTAGAATTCTTGAATACACTGCACACTCCCCCAGAAGCAAGCTTGCTTGCATATTGAAAAAAGCATGACATTTTCGCTCTCACAGCTGACCATGGGTCCGTGTCATGACTGTATCGCTCTCACAGCTGACCATGGGTCCGTGTCATGTCTCAGCACCGACTTGCAACTTCTTGAGGACGGATACTGCTTTCCCCACTGTGCCCCTGGCCCCGCTGCCAGCCAGACCTGGCATGGAGCCTCCCAGTCTGGCTGGAATCCCCCAAGTCCCGCCCATGGCTCCCTGAGGCAGGAGGAGATCTGAAGGACAGTGGGCTTTGCTGCCCGGTCACCCTAACTTGACCCCCCCATGACACCTGCTGCCCACCTGTTAACAAACTGGCCAAACAGCCCCTATTTCTTCACCCCTTCAAGGGTGTGCCCCAGAGTGAGCCGAGAGTGGCCGGCACCCGTGGCTGCCTAGTGAGGGCTCTCACGAGAGCTGGATCAGACCCTGTTCCTGGCAGAGGGGGCAATGGCACGCCCACGTGCAGAATACCTCAACTGGTGTTTTAGGGTTTGGGGGGTTGTTTTTGGCAGCTGTGAACTCATTTCCGCAAAGAGAAATTGCCTGGATTGAAGAACTCTGTATCCCTTACAAAAGGGAGTCATTCCCTGCCCTGACTACATCTGGTTTTATTTACTGAGCCAAACTGTATCCACTTGCTCACAGGTTCACATTTCAGAACATGGTACCGTTTCAAGGAGGCAGGGCTGGGTAATAAATGTCATGCTTTTAAAAAAATAATTCCTCGGGGCCAGAGCAATAGGAGAACAACTAGGGTGCTTGCCTTGCGCATGACCGAACCAGGTTCAATCCTCGCTATCCCATATGGTCCCCTCTGAGCTATTGAGGTTCAATCCTCGCTATCCCATATGGTCCCCTCTGAGCACCTCCAGGAGAAATTCCTGAGTGCAGAGCCAGGAGTAACTCCCAGGCATCACCAGGTGTGGCCCAAAAATAATAATAATAAAAATTCCATAGATTTGGACACTCTGGAAGAAGCAAGTATGGGGACCCAGGCAAGGGAAACCCTTCCAGAGCAGGGATGAAGACTTCGCAGGCAGCGACCATTAAAGGAGACTGATCCCTGAGCACAGAACCAGGACCGAGCCCTGAGTACCGCCAGGTGGGCCCAAAAGAAGCAAACAAACAAACCGAAATAGGAGCTCCATAAATGCCCCCCACCCAACCACCCCTGAAAACCAGAGTATAGTTACTTTTCTTAAGATGTACTTTTTCTCTGACACTTGGGCATGTAGATTGATCTGTTTTGTTTTGTGTATTTGGGGTCCATACCAGGTGTTCAGGGCTTACTCCTATCTCTGTGCTCTGGGGCCATATGGGTGCCAGGGATAGAGCTGGGGTCAGCCACATGTGAGGCCGGGGCTGCGTATGTAGCCTGCACTATCTGTGCCACCATGTGCTATTCCTGTGCTATCTCTCTGGCCCAGGGTGTACTTTTTTGTTGTTGTTAGTAAAGCAAAATAGTTTTATTTAAAGAAATTTATTTAGAAGAATGGGAGGGGAGAGAAAGAGAAAGATATGTGTTCAAGTGAGAAGATGGGCTTCTCCAAGAGGGGAAGAAGATGTCCTTTTTAAAAGTCTGCCTGGGTCCAGACAAGTGTGCAGCCTTTTCTTACACCTTCAGGTTTATTACTAAGAAACTTGGGGTGCTCTGGCTGTGGGTGAGGAGCCCTAAGAAGGAAGTAGGACTCTCAGACAGGTGCCAGCCCCAACCGGGACATAAAGCACCAGAACTGTAGCCTGTGTCCTCATGGGCCCATTCACCTTTCCCGCCCATCCTGGAGTCCTGCGAGCATGAAAATGGGGCGACATTTTGGGTTTGGGGCCACACCTGACGATGCTCTGGGATTGCTCCTGGCTCAGCACTCAGACATTCCTCATGGGAGATCAGATGGGACGCCAGAGATCGAACCTGTGTTGGCTATGTGCAAGGCAGGCCCCTTACTTGCTGTCCTATCACTCTGGCTTCGGAAACGAGGCCACAGTTTTTGTTTTTTTTTTAATGGGTCAATATTTTGGAAGAAGAACTTTGCCAAATGTGGAGCGACAGAAGAGATGGCTGGAGAGGGTCCCGCGGCCAAGCTCCACTGATCAATGGCTCCGTGCCAGCAACTAGGAACGCGGATGAACATGTGCTAGGCAACACAGTCAATTGTCATTCTGCCTTGGGAACAGGTTTTGGGCATCGGGGTGGAGTAATTCGAAATACAGTGGTGGGAAGGTGTAATGGTGGTGGGACTGGTGTTGGGATATTGAATGTAATCAATTATTGTGAACAAACTTTATAAAACTAAAATTTGGAAAACAGAAAGAAAGAAAGAAGAAAGAAAGAAAGAAAGAAAGAAAGAAAGAAAGAAAGAAAGAAAGAAAGAAAGAGTGCCGGGGCTGAGCTCCTGGGAGCTGGGGAGACATCAGTGGGGTTGGGTGGGGGGGGAGCAGGGGTGAGGGCTGTGCAGTGCTTCCCCCACCTCAGCCTCCCCCACCCCCCTGAAGGCTCTTCAGAAGCCCCGGGAGGGAGCAGGAGAAATAACAGCAAAGCCTGACCCCTGGATATGCTGAGGTGAGGGGTATGCACTACGTGTGGGGCGGCAGGGAGGGGCAGAGACAGACCAGCCACGGGGCTGAGGGTGGGCGGGCAGGTCGGTGGGCGCAGGCCGAGGGTCTGCAGCTGGGCCTCTGGGGAAGGAGACGCAGGGGAGTGCGGGAGGGCCTCTTGCCACTCGGCCTGGGTGGCCCAAAGTTCTGCTCGGGGGTCTGGGGAGCCCTAGAGTGTGGGGTGGGGGCGTAAGGAGCCAGGGCAGGTTCCCCAATCTCCTGTGCGCCGCCCCCCGCCCCGCCCTCTATTCTGAGTGTCTCCGTGCCCTGTTCGCTCCTTCCAGGGTCTGGGAGTCCACCGTAGCCGTCAGTCTTTCTCCTCTGCGCTCCCTGCCGTGTCAGCACTGTGAGGACGGGACTGGACGCGGGGTCTCGTGCCAGTGCTCACCCCGGCCCCTAGGGTTTCAGGACGGACACACACAACTGTGCCCGGAGACAGCAGGGCTGACCCTAAAGAGTACGTCACTAAATCTCACGGTGGGTGACAGGCTGCGAAGCGCTCCCCCACATCACATATGGAGCACTGAGACCTGAGCGCTCGGCCTACTGGAGACCAGCCGCCTCTGCCCAGCCCGGTCAGGGGCAGCCTCCAGGACTCGTAGAGAGAAAACAAACTTCCATGGGCGACCGGCGTGTCCCCTGCTGAGCCGCACATGGGGCTCTGAGTAGCTAGCAGCCGTGGGTGAGTAACGCAAACCCAGACGGCTGTGGTTAAAGCGAAAGGGCAGGGCAGGGTCAGACCAGGCCCGAGTCCCCTCAGGAGCGGCTCCCAAGGCCGCCGCTCAGGGACACACACAGCCCCCTCAGGAGACTCACACTCCCCCGCGGCCGGCCCAGGGCTCAGGAAACCAGGAGACACAGAAAACAGCACCCGGGATAGAGGCGTGGGCACCAGCTGAGCTGACCACTGCCTGGGCTGCCAAAGGGGCCTTTCTCCTCATCCCACACACCACACACACATGCCACACACACACACACACACGCACGCATGCACACACACCATACCACACCTACGTCATATGCCACCACCCACGTGCCTTACCACGGGTCAGCACCACACACAGACCACATGCCTCACCACATTTACACCCCACACAACGCACACAGTGCACACCACACTTACATGCCAAAGCTCACACATAGACCATCCGCGACATCATACACACATACTGCCTCACGCACATTTCTACAGCACACACACATACCACACACATACACCACACAGACTCCCACAGCACACACACACATACACACATACACTCATGTACACATTGTACACACATACCACACCACATGCACTCCCACAGCACACACACATACACACGCATACACATTGTACACACATACCACACCACATGCACTCCCACAGCACACACACACCACACACATACACCACATTGTACACACATGCCACACCACACACACTCCCACACCACACACATGCACTACACTGTACACACATACACCACACAGACTCCCACAGCACACATACACGTACACATTGTACACACATACCACACCACACACACTTACACACATATACACCACACTGTACACACATACCACACCACACGCACTCCCACAGCACACACACACATAAAACACGCATACACTACACTGTACACACATACACCACACTTACCCCCACAGCACACACACATGCACCACACTGTACACACATACACCACACAGACTCCCACAGCACACACACACCACACACATTCACCACATTGTACACGCATGCCACACCACACACGCTCCCACACCATATACATGCACTACACTGTACACACATACACCACACAGACTCCCATAGCACACACACATACACATTGTACACACATACCACACCACACACTCCCACAGCACACACACTTACACCCATATACACCACACTGTGCACACATACCACACCACACGCACTCCCACAGCACACACACACATAAAACACACATACACTACACTGTACACACATACACCACACTTACCCCCACAGCACACACACATACACGCACATACACCACACTGTACACACATACACCACACAGACTCCCACAGCACACACACACACCACACACATACACCACATTGTACACGCATGCCACACCACACACGCTCCCACACCATACACATGCACTACACTGTACACACATACACCACAGAGACTCCCATAGCACACACACACATACACATTGTACACACATACCACACCACACACACTCCCACAGCACACACACTTACACCCATATACACCACACTGTGCACACATACACCACACAGACTCCCACAGCACACACATACACCACACATATACCACACCATTCACGTTTCCATAACATACACACACATGTATCACACACCACACACACACAGCACACATATGCCACATAAACTCAGAATAAGGGAGCTTTGTGTCCACATGGGCGCAGAGCCCACTGCTGTTGTCCAGCGTCTCCATGTCCAGGCTGAGACCCACCTGGGTCCGGGGCGTTGGTCCCCACAGCAGCGCACAGGCCCGGGGGCTGCTTTCCAGAAGGAAGGGCCAGTCTCGGCCCTGCCATCTGCCGGGCGCAGGGCCAAGCCCTCATGTTCCCAACTGTTTGGGAGCTTTCGCCGGCCTTTGCGTCCACGAGACACGGTCACCCCCGCCATCTGCACTGCCCGGTGCTGGCCCTGACCAGCAGAGTTCGACGTGGCGTGACAGAGATGAGCCGTGGCTGGCTGCCACACTGCAGCCCCAGATCCTGCACCCGGCACCTCCTGCCCCACACTGGCATTGCCACTGCTCAGTCAGGTGTCGTGGGAGGGCCGTCCTTGGTGGGGGTCCCGCGGGCCAAGCCATCGTCCCTCTCTCACCGCTCCCGCTGAGGGGGATTGGGAGGGCCAGTGGCTAGTGCGTATGGCAGTGCTAGAACAGCACCAGAGTGTTTCAATAAGTGGGAGCCATTGCCATTATTAATAGGGCTGGATCCTACTGGAACATTCCAGTCTGTCTGCTGACCCCCAGTCTCTTCTCCAAGAGACCCCTGCATCGATTCCCAATCACCTGCCTCCCTCTGTCTCTCTCTCTCTCTCTCTCCCTCTGTGTGTCTCTGTGTGTTTCTCTCTGTGTCTGTCTCTCTTTCTCTCTCTCCTCTGTGTGTCTGTCTCTGCGTGTCTCTGTCTCTCTCCCCCCCATTTGTGTCTCTTTGTGTCTCTGTTTCTCTCTCTTTCTCTCTCTCTCCCTCCCTTCTCCCTCTCCCCCCCGCCCCGTCCTTTATTCATCTCCTTCCTCTGCCCTCCCGCCCTCCTCCTTCCTCCTGGACCCCATTGAACTGCTCTAATTCATTGTGCTGCTCAGAGCCTGGTTGCGGGGATGTGACAGCTTGAGGGGGTGCGGGCGGGGGTGGAGAATGGGGAGCTTGTGTAATAGGACATAAATAAACTCGCACATGCTTTTTTTTTTAATTCTCATTGCAAATCTTTGCCTATCACGAGGCAGTTTTTGCTTTGTCTTCTCGTGAGCCGACGGGGGAGGCTTTCTTCACTGCCGTCTCCCTGCATCGTGTGCCCCGGCAGGTGCTTGGCGAGTGTCTTCCGAGCATCCCCGTCTGTTCGGGTCAGAGTTTGTGCAGGGCTGGCAGCATTTCACACGCTCTGAGGCCACTCAAAGTCCTGGAGGCAAATGATATCAAAGTCGGGATCCGAGCCAAGCTCTGGGCTTGGTGAGTGGCAGGGCCCAGGTGGGTGCTGACGCTGGGTACACACGTGGCGCCTCTGACGCTTCCTGCACATGGACTTGTGCAGTGCGAAGAAACCCTCCCACCCTGTTTGAGGACGCCTCTCACGGTTCTGGAACTATGTCCTCTGGTGACTTCTCCACGAAGCACCTGTAAACGTCACCTCTCAGAGACCGTGTCCTGTCAGAGACGCCTTGGCCCCTGACAGAGCAATATCCCTACACAGAGCTACAGGGAAGTTATTGATGGGGGATCACAGGCTCATGGGGTAAGATTCTGTGGGGCCCTTCCACATGCCAACAGACCACTGAGCATATGCCGATATGGGAAGGACTTTGAGGAAGAGCGGTGGAGGGAGGAAAGGAAGGAAGGAAGGGAGGCAGGGAGGGAGGGAGGGAGGGAGGGAGGTTGGCTTCAGAGTACTGGAGGTGGTTATCAGAGGCGGTGGAGGCTGGGTAGAGAGGGAGCTATTTACCAGCACAGACAGCAAGCAAGGACGGCAACTATAAACAAGGCATTACATTAAGCATTGAGAAAATAAAAGGCATTTTTATTTATAAGTGATAGCCCACCTACTTCCAAAGTGGATTGGAAGGTGACTCACACCGAAAACCACATAGGCAGTAGGAGGACTAAAATAGAGCATCAGATTCATGAAAAAGCAGCAACAAGCCCTGCGTCGTGGTGGCCACGCCTGCAGCTGCAGTGTGGCCTCTGCCCACCAGGACCTTAAACAGGCCACTGCCCAGGGCAGGTGCTGGTGCAACAGGCCAGGCACGCACCTGGGCCCACGGCACCGTTAGGAGCCCATGAAAGTGTTGTGGCATTTTATTGTGGGGTGGCAGCTTGGGGTGACACCAGGCAGTGCTCAGGACTTAAGCCTGGTGGTGCTCGGGGACCATATGGGTGCCAGGGATCGAACCTAGGATGGTCACATTCGAAGCAGGAATCTGACCTGCTGTATTACCTTCTGGCCCCAAACCACAAAACTATCTTAATATTCATTTTAAAACTGAAAGGAATCATTTTTAACCTAAACACTAGAAAAAAGAAAAAAGTTTTGATTTGTAGTACAAATATGTCTTTCTACATGCCAACCCCAAAAGCAAAATACAAGTTTTATTTCATTGTTGTTGTTATTGTGGTTTTTTTTTGGGGGGGGGGCTCACCCGATGGTGCTCAGGGCTGACTCCTGGCTCTGCACTCAGGCATCACTCTGATGGAACTTGGTAGATCCTAACGGGTGCTGGGTTCAAACCTGATCAGGCTGCATGCGAGGCAAGCACCCTCCCTGCTGTACTGTTGCTCCGGCCCTAAACTAATATTTTAAAAGGAAAATAAGGAAGAGGTAGATGCCAGCTCTGAACTCGGAGCCGCGCCCCACACAGGCCCTTCTCCACAATCGAGCACAGACTGCCTGTGACAAGGGCCCAGTCTTCCCAAACAGCAATTGCTAACACCGTGATCCCTCCACGTCTGATGAAATCATCTATTCTTATGTGTGTTTTCTCAAGAGAGGGTGAATCCCTTGCAGGCAAGGACTAAGAAGTTTCCGTGACTGGCCCAGTAAAGTGGGGTGCCTGAGGCCTTCTAGATATTTGATTGAAAGTCCACTGAGGGGCCGGAGAGACCCACGTCAGGGTCCCAGCACTGAGCCGCCCCCCCCCCAAGCCTCCCA
>JAOXYA010012647.1:0-13913 GCA_028565675.1 Sorex palustris | reverse complement strand
TTGCAGTTTATATAATAGGACTATAATAGTGTTTGTGTTCAGAGTATTTACATACAATATTACTGCACAGCCCTGTCACTGACCCTCCTCCACTGTCCCTATGCCACGTCTGGTTTGACCTTCATTCTCTCCTATCCCACCCCCCAATATTTGCTGACTGACAGTTTTGGCTTTACAGCGTTCTGTTATTTCTCTTAGCCAATACCCATGTGCTGCAGATTCTCCACCTATGTTCCTGTGTTACTTCCAGTAGACCTAATTGTTCCTCCAAATCCTTCTCCACAACCTGGCACTCTTGGCTTTGTATTCCAATGTCCAAGGTTGATTATGGTATGACATTTTTTATAATCTTGATTTGTTTCTTTATATACCACAGATTAATGAAATTATTTTGTATTTGTTCTCTGACTCTGGCTTATTTTGTTCAGCATGATACCTTCCAGGCTTATTGTTTGCCTGTTTGTTTAGTGAATTGAGGAACTACTTTAGGTCATATGTTTCCTCCACAGTGTGAACCTCTGAGAATAATTATATAGGGTGGAACCTTGAACTCAATGATTCTGGGGTAAAGGTGGGTTTTTCAAAGCTCTTTAAGTCCTCGCTTCTCCTCACTACCCCTGTTTTCTCTGTTAATTATCTATATGTGTTGGCACAATATCCAACTCAGACTCCACTTAGTGCTGGCCACGTTATTTCTGATAATGTCCTAGGCTGTAAATTATTACACATTATGATGCTATTAAAGTAGAACTTGTTTTCTGGGTAGGTTTTAAATTAATTATTGTTTTGGGGGCACACTCAGGCAGTATTCAGGGTTTACTTCTGGCTCTGTGCTCAGGTGGAGCTCAGGAGAAAGTATGTGGTGAAGGAATTGAACCTAGTGGGCTGCATGGAGGGTTGATGTCCAACCTCTCTGGCCCAACCAGGGTGATTTTTGATGTCAGTCACTGAATTTATTGATTTATATTTTTGTGTGCGTAGGTGGAAACTTTTCTCAGTTGTCCTTGATTCTCTCTGGGAAAGAATATACTTTATAGTTTAGTGTTGCTCTCCTGAAGTTTTCACGCTCCTCTTATATGTCTTCTGAATCTATGTTGCAGGATGAAGGATGTGATTCAGAGGCAACCTGTATGCCTTGCATGCGTGAGATCTGAATTTGATCTTTAGCACCACATGAAAATGGACAAACCAACCAATAAAACCCAACAGTTTTACAGTTTTTGACATTGTCTTTAGGCTTGAATTTCCCCCTGCATAAAAATTAATGTATAGTCAGTTCCTTGGGAGAGCTGCAGCCTCAACTGGAAATTGGGAACTAAGGAAGCCAGATACTCTTGACTGGACTCACTTAACAGCATTTCTGTCACACTGTGCTGGTGTGGTGTGGGGGATAGGGTGGATTGTTGGTTCTTTAGATGCTTCAGTTCCATGTCACTTTACCATATTATAATAAACATTTTTGATGGTCATTTTAAGTTTATTTATGTAAGGTTAGATAGTTCTTGGGTGTACCGTGTCATATTTGAAAACAGTTTTCTTGTTTGTTATTTTCTTAAAATATTATAGTTCTTCTCTATCTTTCTTTATGTGAAAATTTTTTTGGTACCAGGATTTTCCCACACCAGATTTGGTTTATCACCAAGTCTATGATTTTTTAATTTGCCTACTTTAAAATCCGATCTTCACATTTTTGGATCATATGCCTAATTTGCTTAGCTCACATTAAATCGTGTTTTTCATGTTCCCAAGGAGTTTTCTCTCCTACCTAAGTCTTTCTGTGAATTGTATATGGGGAATCATATGTAAAAATACTAATATATTTACATATACTTACATGTTATTTTCACCGTCTTTAGAGTATCCTGGCTTTAAACCCTCGAACACAAACTCATGCTACTTTACGTTCTACTTCGGCCAAGAAATTGGACAAGAAACATTGGAAAAGAAATCCTGATAAGAACTGTTTTGTAAGTAGCACTGATGCAAAATTTCATTATGAAAGTTATCTTATTTTACACATTTTAAAATAAAATTTTATATATGCTTATAAAAAGAGTAAAGATGCAGATAGCATGGCTGTATTTTTTTATACTTTCAATACTTCACATTTGAATTAATCTAAAAGTGTATTATATTTTACAGATTCTAAATGATTAAAAATTAGCTTTAGTTTCATGCCAATTTTTGTTTTTTCTTCAAGAATCTGTAAAATTGCTCTTAGGTAGTGGGTGTCTTGTCATAACAAACATTTGAAGAGTTGTGAACCTTTACTCATAAAACATATACAGTGTTGCTAATCATGATTACCTCAATACTTTTTTTGCCGTAACAATTTTTATGTAATGATATAATGGTACAGAAGAGTTTCCACATTATATAAATAACTCAATTGAAGAATAATTTGGGATATATAAATTATGAAAATACATGTTTTGAAAATATGCATTTCAGATGCCCAATGTTCTTTTTGTTTGTTTGTTTGTTTTTTGCTTTTTGGGTCACACCCGGCAATACTGGTGACTCCTGGCTCATACGTTCAGGAATTACTCCTGGCAGTGCTCGGGGTACCATATGGGATGCTGGGAATCAAGCCCGGGTTGGGCCATGTGCAGGGCAAATGCTACCCCCTACTGCTCCAGCCCAAGATGCCCAGTATGAACATCTAATATTTCCAGGTTGGAGTGAAACACTATTTTTCTTAAATTACTAAATTGCTAAACTCTCCATTAAACTAGACTTACAATGTTTTTGCAGAGCAGGACTCTGAGGTCTTACAAGGAGAATGAGTATAATATAGGACCCAATGTTTAATTGGTGATCAAAAAGAGATAAAAATCTTAAAATTTAGTGGCCAACGAGATAGTTCAGTGGGTAGGACACTTACATTGCCTATTTATGACTTAAGTTCGATCCTGGCACCCCATATGGTCTCCTGAGCCTCTCAGGGCTGCTCCCTGAGAGGAGATACAGGAGTATCCAGACAGATATGGCCTCAAAACAATAATAAAATTCTTTGAATTTGAAAAGCAGTATTTTTTATTTAATGTATCAAAATTAATTTTGAAAAATTAATCAGTGAGATAGTAGCATTAACATGTTTAATCTTAGCTTTCTAAAACATTTTGTATATATTGTCCAATATGATTTTTAGATTAAAAAATTGAAATTCTTTGTGCTTTATTGCATATGACATTTTGGAGGAAGGGAATTGAGCATATTTATACATTTGTATCTATGTTTATTTTATTTTTATTTTAATGATTTATTTATGAATTTATTTACTTTTTGGGCCGCATTTGATTCTGCTTGTGGGTCATTCCTGGGTATGTGTTCAGGGACTATATATGGCACTTCTTGGGGACCATACACAGTACTTGGGTTTGAATTCTGGTCTGCCCTGTGCAAGGCAATTGTCTTACCTATGTTCTATCTTCCTGGCCCTTGCTTTTTAACTTTGCTATCAGTGTAAACCCAGTAAATTTTTTGGAATGGGAAAAGCAAAACAAGTATGACTTGAGATGATCACACGTTTAATCACAGTAATGTCAGTAAGTTCAATTATCTTGTTCCAGTTCTGATTTTTGTTTTTCACTATGACTCTTATAGTAGATACCTTTGGAAGGCCAGTCATGTTCAAACCAGATCAAGAAGGGACTGAAATTCAGAACCCTTAATAATGAAGAGAACAGTGAAACATATTAAATAAAGATACAACTAACTTAGAATTTGAAAAGTTCTTCTTAAGATCAAGTCTAAACTTTTCATCCGAAAGTGTAAGAAGTGGTACCTTTGTGCTTTATTGCACAGTATATCAGGTAGGGCACTTGTCTGGCACATGGCTAACCTGGATTCAATCCCCAGCACCCTGAAGGTGGTCCAGGAGCACTGCCAGGAGTGATCCCTGAGCACAGAGCCAGGAATAAGCCCTGAACACCACTGTACATGACCCCAAAACAAAACAAAAAGTGTGAGAAGGACCAGGGATGTGGTTCAGTGGTGTGCATGCATGAATCTAGGGGTTCAGGCCAGGTACCACAATCAAACAAAACAAGACAAAATAAAACAAAACATTGTGTGAAAACTATGATCCAAGTAAGTTAGGTACATTTGTGAAGGTCTTAGCTATAGATTACAAGACCATTCTTGGTAAAAAAAAATGTAGAGAAACTTTGATTGTTACAATTTTTACTATTTTATTATTATTTTATGGACATTGATTTCTATGATGGTCTTCCCCAGTGATGCTGGGGGCTGGGGGCACCAGGACTGTACCTCCAGGGCTAAGAGGTCATGCAGCTGGAGAATAGACTCAGGTCCTGCCAGACATTGCTCTAACCCCTTGAACTGTCTTCCTGAACACTGGAAATCAGCATTTTAAACTCTGTAATACTATTCTGTAAATTGTCTTTATAATCATTTGCATTTTTGTGATTGTCAAATATCTGGTAAGAGAAATTGTCTTCTTTCACTTTATATTGGCATAAATTCCTACAAAAGCAATTTGACAATGTTTTTGAAGGCACTCATTAACAACACTTGTTAGTTTTATAGGGTTGCAATAACAATGTACTGTGTTTGGACAGACTTGAAAAAGTGAATTTGTTATGGAGGGTTGCTTTCTTTTGTGGCCTCAGCCTCTGGATGACTGTACTATGTTTTCAATGAGCCTATCCATTATATGCCTGTGTTCAAATTTCTGCTTCTTACACTGATACTTCATTAGCGCCTCACCCATTATCTTTGTTTAATCTTAATGCTTCTTTTTGGTACTACTTCATTTTTATTAATAACAGAGTCTCCTCAAAGTAATGTCTGCCTTGGAAGTATTACATCATTATCACAGAATAGCTTTATGGTAAATTTATTTTTTTCTGTATAGTCTTTATATTTCCTGGCATTAAAGAAAGGCAATTATTATTATCATCAGAAGATGATGGAATGATTAATACTATGCAACTTTAAAAATATGAAAATAAATTTTAGTTATTTTGACTCAAGTGTAGGCAGCATGTTTACAATAATGTTAGAGTTTATGTAGCTCGCCGTGATCGTATAGAAATTACACCATAAGTCTGGAAAATGATTTGGGGAATGGAAGTGCTCGCTCTGCAAACGTGAGGTGGCGAGTTCAAGTTCCACTGCACACTGTGAAGGGCAAGTCAATCCTCACACCCCAACTGTCTGGCATCCCTGGGGAGGGAATGATTCAGAATGGTCAAAAGGGTACCTGCATCTTTCCCTTG
The DNA here is from genome assembly GCA_028565675.1 of Sorex palustris. Lineage (NCBI taxonomy): Eukaryota > Metazoa > Chordata > Mammalia > Eulipotyphla > Soricidae > Sorex > Sorex palustris. The sequence goes on along the minus strand of JAOXYA010012647.1, from coordinate 8,670 downwards.
GCTGGAGAGAGAGCTGGAGCACATGCTTCCATGCAGGAAATTTGGGCTCAGCACCATGTGATCCCGAGGGTACTGAAAGTGTAACACTTTTTTAAATGCCTCTGAGCCCTGCTGGGTGAATACTCAAAGCCCAAACTAAACCAACCCACCCCAAAACACCACCAAATCTTGCTCTTATCATCAGTACTTATTATATGCAGTCTTTCTGTCCTTCCTGAAATATTTTTCATCTAGCTTTTAGTAGACTAGATTCCTTACTTTTCTTTATTTCTCATTGACATCTCTTTCATAGCTCCTTTGCTATTCTCCATTTATTATCCTTGAGTATTAGAATGAAGTATTCGATGATCTTATTCTATTATGCCAAGTTTCAGATTCCCAATCGCGGAGAGACCAGGTCCACACATGATAAGGCAAAAGCGAAGGAACTTTATTATTACTAGCCTGAGCCAGCGCTAGCTCAAGCTAGGGTCCAAGTCTCATCCAATACAGTGGAGTCTTGACAAGAACCCCGACTCCAAATCACAAGCAGTTTATATAGGGTTCAGTTAAGAAGAGATTTATATAATGGTCTGTTTTTAGCCTTGCTCTATTACAACAATGGTCAGCAATTAGATAGCAGGTACAAGTAACGGTTTGAGGTTCTTTCCAAGAAGGTTGCGGCAATCCTGACTCCTCATGACTGGCCAGATCCAACTGCCCAGTTTTTTTTATTTTATCTAGGTGAATTACTCAATTGGAAGTTTACCAGAAATTGCAAGTTCTGCTTTTAGGAAACAGAAACTGAGGCCTAGTTGGGACCTAATGTTAGTTGCAGCCTGTTGTGACATCAGTTTTGCCCTCACAATTCTATTTCTCTCCTTTGTAGGAAAAGCTCCCCTGTGACTGAACCAATTCTTAAATTCTAGCTGTATATAGAGATCTCTCCAAGTGTCTACACATAGATGTCTAATCAACACCTCAGAATAAAAACATCAGATAAGTCAAGATACTGGGAAACATGTAATTTTTGGCATTGGTTCTCAGATTTGTATTGGCAGTCTTGCATCATTTTTGAAGATAGTCAAAGATGGTATATTTTTTCCCCCAGCCAAGTCTTAGGATACCAAATAAGAAGATGATTTCTGCAAATTTGCATTTATTTAGTTTGATTCTTTATTTTGCTTGGTTGCAATTTTCAGTTTTGATATGATGCAGTTAATCACTGTCATCGTTTTTACATATGAGGGAGGGGACTTTTCGTTGAAGTTTGAAAGTGTTTCTTTGGTAACTTTTCTTCCTCTTCATTTTTGAGGCTTTTAGGCACATCGTTCTTCATCGTTTAAGCACTATATTAGATACTACTCACAGATGAATTCAACCTGCAAAATAACTGGTATAAATGATCTATTAAAATACTAAAAGATTGTATTATTTTATAAGTTTTTGGGACACACATGGCAGTACCCCAGACTTACTCCTGGCTCTGCACTCAGATATCACTTCTTGCAGAATTAGGGCATCTTATGTGGTACTGGTGATCAAACCTGAGTCTGCTGCATGCAAGGTAAGCACTGTACCTGCTGTACTGTTGCTCCAGCCCTCAAATATTAAAATTTGAAAGATAGACTTAGTATTGTTTATACTCTAAGAAGACTATACTTAGTTTATTAAAACCCAATCTTAATTTTTGGTTTTAATAGATTTAGAGTGGTCTTAAAAAACAGGCATCAGGTTGACCTGTGAAGATGTCCTAAGGATGACAGTTGTGAAATTTTCTATCCAAGGAATTTTTCTGTTGGCATTTTACACCATTATAGTACTAATTGGGAATTCTAAATTCTGTAGGGTATTTAAACTGGCAAATGTGTTTATACTGGTTAATGAAGCACGAAGCAGTTATTTCCAGTATTTTTTAAGCAGGTGTTCTATAACTGTTGTTTATTTTTGCCAGTCTTGAAAATGTTGAACTGTCCTAATTACATAAATATTTTGTACTCATTTGCTGTTAGCAATTTTTTAAGTTAAAAAAATGTTGCAAATCAGAAAATATAATCAGTACAAAATTTGTTTTGGGCAATAAAATTAAAGACCCTCAATTACTAGATGTGATTTAAATAATTTTAGCACATTTTTTTAAGTTTTGTCCACAGAGTAGATCCTTACAGTAAAAAAATTAAGTAGAAGAAGTCATAGTGCAAATAGGAATTTACTAACTAGGGGTTGGAGTTAGTACAGCAGGTAGGACTCTTGCCATGCAGGTGGCTGACTCAGGACCAAGCCTTGGCACCCCACACCCTGAGAATTTCTAGAAGTGATCCCTGGAAGCAGATCCAAGAGTAAGTCCTAAACACTGCCAGGTGTGGCCCTAACAGGTTTTGCTGAACGATAGTTATATTTTGAATTGCCTTTTTTTTTCATGAAGTAGTTCATTTAAGTTTCAGAAGCACCTCCTATGGTAAATATTCTGACTGCATTCCCAAATGAGGAAACAGCTTAGAAACATGTCAAAGTTTTCATAACTGGATAGTGGATTTAGAGGACAAACCTATGCAATCTGGTACTGGAACTCTTTAAGTAAAACTTTAAGTTATTAGGTAAAACAAACTATGGATTTTTCCTTCTGGCCAACAGAGAATGGTTGTATAATATACATAGTTATATATATATAATTTATATATATAATTTTTAATTATTTTTTTCTCTTGGGCAGTTTCTGGTGTAGGTGGGGGGTGACACCTGGCTCTGTGCTCAGGTGTCATTTTCCGTGAAGCTTAGGATAGTCACCATGCAGTTTCAGTAATCGGACCCAGGTCTCCTTCACACAAGCATTTTGCATTTGGACTTGGATCCATGACCATTTTCTTCTCTGGTGTGAGCAACAGTATCAGTCACTACTTTGTTTTTGTATTTTGTGGTCTGTTTATCAATATCCAGACATGACTTCTCACACTGAAGAAAAGGTTAATATGATCCAGGCTTTTCAGTGAAATTCTCAAAATCTCTTTTGAGGAAAGCAGAAATATCACTATAAAACTTCCTGAGGAAGTAACTTGAAAGAGTTGATCATCATGTGAAATGTTGAGATTTGGCATTAACTGAAGCAGACTGCATGGAATACCGATTCAACAAGGTTGCTGGGAGATAGAGACTCAGGAGCTATCGCAGAAGACTGGAAGATAAATCAAGACCAGGAGCACCAAGGATGCTGAAAAGAGAGGCTTCATGTATATTTAGGAAGTATCTTAGTCTGTTTGGTTTACTATAACAAAAGTTCAGGGACTGGCTGTCTAAACAGTCACTTGTCACTTCTTCTCCCATTGTTCATCTATTTGTTCGAGCAGACGCCAGTAACATCTCAATTCATCCCTGTTGCATGATAGTGTAACTCAGTAGCATACTGGGAGCTCTTTCAGGATCAGGGGAATGAGACCCATTATGTTACTGTGTATGGTATATCAAATATTCCACAGGGAGCTTGCCAGTCTCTGCCACACTGGCAGGATACTCTCGGTAGCTTGCTGGGATCTCCAAGAGAGCCAGGAAATACTGTCTAAACAGTAAACATTCATTTGTCACAGTTCTCTTAGTGAAAAGTCCCCATGCTAGCAGGTGGTTGTCCATGGGCTTGAAAAACCCAGGGGTCAGGAATGGAACTAATAAGAGCAGGTTTATTTCTGTAAAACAAGCTAGAGAATCTGGAACACAAGCTTTGGTAACCATGGACTCTCAAGGTGAGTGTTTGAAACTTTCTAGTTCCCAAACTAGGCCAAGACACTGAGATTGGTCCTTGTTCGGCACCTTAGCCTTGTAAGGTAAACTGTGGGAGAGAGAGGATTAGTTTTGGTTCCGGAGTACTACACTGTCCAGAGTGGTGGAAAATATTTAGAATTGGAAAAGCCTTTGTTGGCTTTTCTGCCCTAAAACTCCAGCCTGACTGTAGCACTGCACTGTAGAAACTGTCCTCCGATTGTTCATCGATTTGCTTGAGCAGGCAGCAGTAATGTCTCCATTGTGAGACTTGTTGTTACTGTTTTTGGAATATCAAATACGCCACAGGGAGCTTGCCAAGCTCTGCCGTGTGGGCAGGATACTCTCAGTAGTTTGTTGGGCTCTCTGAGAGGGATGGAGGAATCGAACCCGAGTCAGTCATGTGCAAGGCAAACGCCCTACCCGCTGTGCTATTGCTCCAGCCCACCAGTCTGACCGATAGAGCTAAATGCCATGGCAGGAGTGTGTTGCTCCAATCCAAAGAAGAAAAATTTTACTGACTTGATAAATGACTAAAGATATTCAAAATGCAAATACTCAAAATTCTACAGACTGGGAGTAGAAGAACCAGACTCTGACAGACTTGGTGGATATTCAAGACTGGCATTCTGGGTCACAAGTAGATAATCTTTTGCTCTGTCCTCAGATGGTTTCCTCACATGGTTTAGGTGCTTGCCTTTCACCTGCCGTCTCTGGCAGTGTACAATCCCTGGCAGTACATATGTTTTCTTGAGGGCCATCGGGATCACTCATAAGCACAGAACCAGGTATAATCTCCACGAACCTCAGGATGTGACCCCAAAATCCAAAAAGAAAAAAGAAAAGAAAGAAAATTCTATGGAGCCCTGTGTAACGCACTAATGCCATTCATGCCGGAGTCAGATTCATGACCTGATTATCTCTGAATATCATCACACTGCGTAATAGGATTTCAGCATGTGAATTTGGTGGGACATGAGCATTTTCTGCCTAGAAAAAGGTGAAATATGACTTAGAAGTTGACTTGAAGTATGAAATCTGTTGTTGATAGTGATCCAGAGAAGTAGTGAATTCATTTTGGGATCTTTTGAATTTCTTTTACCTGTGGACTCTCTTTAATCACTAAAGTTGTAACTCAGTAAAGTGGTCATGTAAATGAAGATTTCTGGGCCACATATGTTATTAGGATTTACACACACACACACACACACACACACACACACACACACACACATTGGTGAGAGAGCTCATACATATAAGGGATCTCACCTGTGCCCATGCTGCCTCAATGCCTGATCTCTGATGTCTCTCCATGCCTAGATTCAGACCAGATTCTTTGCTTGCTCATTTATCTCACAGGTGAGGTTGACCTCCTAGCCCCAGGGTCTTTGAGGACCAGGAAGCTGATTCCTCTCCCTCCCACCTGGGTACCAGCCACCTCCATATCCCACTGCTGCCATTATCTGTGGGCCCACATCCAGGCCCTTTGCTTGCTCTTTTATCTACCTGTCCCTGATCCACATTCTGTGGACATAACTCTGTTCATTATTGCTTGTACCCTGAACCCTGTGTCCCTTTATGGGATTATATAGTGCTTTACTTTCTCCATCTCACACTGTGTGCTCTTGTACTTCCTGTCACTATCCCTGTGTGAGGCCAGGGTGGGGGGCGGGGGAGAGCATCATTCAGCCAAATCCTTCAGACAGGTCCCAACGGAGAGAAATACAAATATTTACTTCAGATCACAGCATACGCAGTAAGGAAGCTCTGTAGAAACCCACCAGCCCAGTAAATGAAAATAATAGTAGAAAAAATCTCTACTAGTATCAGCTGGCTTTGTAAACTCTCATAAAATGACCATAGAGGAGCCAGGATGATGCTAAGTGAGTTCCAAATAATGATAGTGCTGGTAGTCGGTAAAGCACAGAAAATTTGAGAAAAAAAGGTGAGAAAACTACCAATAAAAAGTGACTGACTGGACTTCAGGATATGGTAGGTGCAATGAAAAAAAAGAGGCCTACGGAACTATCAGAGAGCTCCAAGAAGAGATACAGAAAACTTCTAGAAACCAGCATAAGACAGAAAAAAAATCTAGAATGAAATGAACAAACACCAGAGAATTATTGGTTGAGGTCATGAAGAATAATATTAGAGTAATTAGAGTTTCTGAGAAATTGGAGTGTTTTTGACAAACAACTAATAGTCAGTGAAATCACCTATAAGAATTGATCAGAATTGAAGAGTACAGGTCAACTCAGATCCAAGACATTTGACGGGTTCTAGCAAAAACAGAACCACATAGAAAAAACTCCAAGACAAATTATAATCAAAATGACAAAAGCCAAAGACACTATAAACACACTGTCCTCCCATTGTTCGTTGATTTGCTTGAGTGGTAACATCTCTATTTTGAGACTTCTTGTTACTGTGTTTAGCATATTGAATACATCACAGGTAGATTGCCATGCTTTGCCGCGTGGGCGAGATACTCTCGGTAGCTTGCTGGGCTCTTCGAGAGGGGCGGAGGAATCGAACCCGGCTTGGCCAGGCTGGCTGCATGCAAGGAAAATGCCCTACCACTGTGCTATTGCTCCAGCCCAAAAGCCAAAGACAGAGACTGAATATTGAAAGCGACAATACCAAAGAGGAAACTTATGTATAAAGGAACTCTCATAAGAATCACAATAGATGCTTCACATGAGACTCTATTGTCCAAAAGAGAATGGTGGCATATAGGAAACAAAATATTCGTGGAATAAACACCTCACAAGAATATTCTATCCGGTTTGATTACTATTCAGATTTGAAGAAACTACACAAAGCTTCATAGACAAATAAGTTGATGCAGTTCGCAGCCTTGAAACCAGATTTTATGAAGCTCTCTTTTATTTATTTACATTTATTTGTCTGATACTAGTAGGGTGGGTCTTCTGGGTATAATCTCTGGGTTGCTGGAGATTGGTGGAAGCAGGCAGGGAAGGGTAGGGTGGGGCTTCTGGGTTTAATCCCTGGGTCACCAGAAATTGGTGGGAGCAGGCAGAGGATCTCTGTCCCTAGGTCCCATTGAGCCTGGAGTTCAGGGTTGCAGAGTTCTGCTTACCTGGTTCTGTGGGGCTTCACTCGTGTGTGAGTCTCGGCCCGAGCATCCAGAAAGTGTCCTGGAGCATGGCAGCAGCTGGGTAGTGGAGGTAGTGGAGGCAGAGCCTGGCAAGCTCCCCGTGGTGTATTCGATATGCCAAACATAGTAACAATATGTCTCATGATGAAGACATTACTGGTGCCTACTCGAGCAAATTGATGAAAATTGGGACAGCAGTGATAGTGACAGTGACATTTATTTATTTATTTATTATTTCTTTTGCAGCACACTTTGTGGTGCTCAGGGCTTATATCTAGTTCTGCACTCAGGAATCACTCCTGGTGGGGTTCTGGGAACCATATTGATGCCAAAGTTTGAACTTGAGCTAGCTATGTATGAGGCAAATATCCTACCCACTTTACTATTGCCCTGGCACCTATAATATTATTTTTCTAAAATATAAAACAAATCGTGTATTTTCAGGCTAAAACACACCTTTGTACTTTTCTAGACTTATTCAGATTTTTCTTTAGATTTGTTTTAATTCTCTGTTTCTCTCTCTGGCTAAATTGTATATTTGTAGGATTTATCTCTTTCATATACAGTTTAAAATGCATTAGCATAGAATTATCCATGGAACTAATTTAAAAAATTTTTATGTTTATAATAAAATGATATACAATTTTTGAAAATTGTTTTATTAATTTGCCATTAGTTTATAAAGCTGTGGAATGTCAGGAGTTTAGCTTTATTTATCTATATGTATGTAGTTTTCTCCTGTATGCACAGTAAAAGAAAAATAAAAGAAGATATAAAGAAGATGTGAGATATAAAGAAACATAGTGAGGTAACAGTAAATGGTGACAAAAGGCATCGGGACTGGAGAGTTTATACAGAACCAGCTTGGTGGGGTTGGGGATTGAATGGGAAGTGTCTTTGGAATATTGGAGGGATGCAAGCACTCTGATAGTGGTAAGTGGTGTTAGTACAGTGTATGCATGAAACTACTATTAATAATATTGTAAATCATGGTACTTCCATAAAAATGGAAAAGGAAAACAAAATAATTTACTAGCAATTCAAGGTGTGCAGATAGAGTTGCCCAGGAAGTGGGGAGAGAGTTGAGATTAGACCTGGGGATTCTAGTGTAGTGGTTAGGGAGGGGCTAGTGAGACACTGATCCCAGGGAAAAAATAATAACGGGGGTCCAGAAGCCACAGTAACACTGTAGCTCCCATTATTCATCGATTTGCTCGAGCAGGCCCAGTAATGTCTCATTGTAAGACTTGTTACTGTTTTTGGCATATCGAATATGTCACGAGTAGCTTGCCAGGCTTTGCTGTGCAGGTAGCTTGCTTGATAGCTTGCAGATACTCTCGGTAGCTTGCTGAGCTCTCCGAGAGGGGCGGAGGAATCCAACCCGGTTCGGCCGGGTGAGCTGTGTGTAAGGCAAACGCCATACCCGCTGTGCTATCACTCCCACCCAGAAGCCATAGTAATCAAGATAAATGAAATAGAAATACATAAAGCATATGCATTCAGGCTCAATATCTTCTTTTCCTTTTTGGTGGTGGAGATTCCCAGGCAGTGCTCAGGAGGCCTGGGTGCCTACCATTGATTCTTGGGCAACTAGTTGGCAGTTCAGTGTCACTGCCTGAAGATGCCATCATGCAGAGGTCTGGAGGTTTGGGGATTACCTGGGCCAATCCAGAGATTCTAGGGTATACCGAGACTCTACCCAGCAATGCTCAGAGTACCAAGTGGTGCCAGGAATTAAAGTTGGTTGGGTATATGTCTACCATATACCCTAATCTTAGTACTATTTCCTGAGTCCCAACATATATTTTTCTTTTGGCATCAGA
>JAOXYA010012609.1:0-13914 GCA_028565675.1 Sorex palustris | reverse complement strand
GGGAGAATATTATCTTATCTGTACTATTGTGGAAAGTTTTTTAGTTAGTTTTGATTATAAAAATGTTACCTCTTTTAATCTTAGAAATAAAATCAAGTTTGCAATTTCAAAAATTTAATTAATCATTGTGTAATTGAATGGTTGATACTGTAATTGAATTTGATATAATATTGCCATCCTAGTTTTCATAGGAAAATGGATTAGGATATTAGAATATTTTAGGATTGATATAAATAAGATGGGGCTGGAGTGATAGTACAGTGGGTAGGGTATTCTCCTTGCATGTGACCGACCCGGATTTGATTCCCAGCATCCCATATGGTCCCCTGAGCACCGCCAGGAGTAATCCCTGAGTGAAGAGCCAGGAGTAACCCCTGTGCATTGCCTGGGGGTGACCCAAAAAAGAAAAAAAAAGAAAAAAGTATAAGAAAAGTTGATAGAGTGAATGGATATATGGAACAAAAATTGAACTGATTTAGTTGTTAGTTATTATTTAAACCGTGACAGGATGTCAAAGGATGGATTTCTTGTTTTGGGTTTTTAGATATGGTATACTAATAACATAAGCATAAGTAAAATATTGGAAATGTGAAGTCTTAGATTGATGTGAGACATTCAACTGTTGATGAAAGTCAAACAGATGGGATGGGACTCACATTTTCAGTGCAGAGATAAAAGTGTATGAATCAGAACAACCAAAAGTGGAGATAAGCAGAAAAAGGAGACTAAAATCAAACTTTGAAAAGTTTTACATTTGAAATCTGTAAATATTTTAAGCATGTGTTTTAATAGAGTGGATTAGTAGAAGAGACTGCAAATAGTAGGTCAAAAGGAAGAGGACAGTATTCCATTAGATTTAGCAACATGGTGAACTTAGAGTGATTCATTTTGATAATATTGTGACAGGGTGGCACCGGAATGAGTAAGAAGATTAAATGTCATTGAGAAAGTAAGAAATATAAATATAAAGAGCATTTAATAAAATTAAGTATATCTTTTTGGGGAGTAGGAAATATGCATATTGTGAAAAAACTTTATTTACATAATTTGTCTTCATATAATTAGTGTAATGTTGTAAGAAGGAATATTTATTGAATTATTCCTTCTTAGGAGCAGACACACAGTTGTCAGGTTGGGTGCTTACTTTGCATGCAGTAGACCCAAGTTCAATACCTGGATCCCTGTGATCAATAATGTGTGATCCCTGAATATCACTGGGTTCAGGAGTAATCCCTGAGCACCACTGGGTGTGGACTTCAACTCCCTTCTCCCTGCCTTTAATTTAATTTTCTTACTATATCCTGAAGGAAGATGATATTATTCTATTTTTTCATGTGAAAAATCTGTTTCAGGAAAGTTGTACATCTGCCCAAGTTTAGCAGAAGGGACTGTGAGTAAACAATTCTTTCCTAGCTTAGCTATCCTAAAAATAAGACCTTATTTGACCACACAAGTCTATTTTTCCATAGCTAGAAAAAGTTCTAGATAGGTACTCTTGGGGTCCTAAATGTTTTTGAATCCATAAACTATGTGATGGTCTATTTTATATTAGAGATTCTTCATTAGAGCTGAGCGCTCTTTTACATGGAAGAGTTTTCTAGACGTTCTAAGCTTTACCATGAATTTATGATATGTGTGGGATAGTTATTATTTATATACAAACTAAAATTATTTAGTATTTATATAGTATTTATTAGTTTTTATAATTTATATTCTAACCAAATCACAGCTTAATAAAACTCAGGGCCCAAATTTAATCAAATTTTTACATGTGGTATCCTCTCAGCTTAGTTGTACCTGAATGAGTCTCCTAGTGACTGCTAAGAGTCAAGATTGCAACAAAGACATACTCAGTTAGGTACTTCCTCCATGCTTTTCTTGATACTGTAGAAGTTATCTTCTGGCCCTATTAGTGCATTTTTAAAGACCTGTTGCTATAGATCCTTCTTGTCTGAAGAGTGAAGAGTTCTAACAGGAATGTGGGATGCTGAGTTGAACACCTCTTCCACACTGTATTAATATGTGTAGACCCTTAGAGCGACAAATTTGTGTGGATTATTTCTGAAGTTGCTCATTTCTTCCACCATTGCTAAGAGTTATTGCCATGAGGGGCAAATTCTCATAGTTGCATAAGTGAGATTAAAGATTTTCCATTTTCAGTTGTTATTCTCCTACACTGCTGTGCAATACATAGTAGGTGCTTTAGGGATAAAAACTACAAAGGTTTTAACTTTTCAAAAGATAAAATATGTATGACAATACCATTAAAATTGCATCTTAAATAGACAACATTATTGCTTAAAATTTCAGTAGACTTGGATTGTAACACATTGTGAGCTTAGTAAGAAGATGGTGCATATATGAGTTTTAAGACCTCAGCTTCTTTGATTTCTTTATCAGCATAAGTCTCTTAATATAGTGTGAAAATACATTTGGGTGTAGTTTCTAGTCGATGTCAAAAGAATTATTTCTGCTTTTGGGGGCAACCCAAAATAGTGCTCTTTAAAAAATTTATTTTTCCATCCCATTTATTATAAATAATGTTTTTTGAATCCTGTACTTCAGTTGTGAAGGTTCAAGAGTCCAACTTTGCATGTTTTTACTTTATTCTTTCCTATATAAAGTTAAAATTATTACATGCACCACTAAACTTTACCAGTTTACTGCATGTTTTAAATAACATTGTGTCTTAAAACTTCAATATTATTATACCTTAGAAATAAAATTATGCCACTGGACCCTGCACCAGGCTGTTTCACTTGGGACACCCAAGAGGGGGCTGGGTGAGATCCCTCCCTGTCCCAAGGGACCCAGTCCTGGCAGCTGAAAACTTCCAGAACCCAACTTCCATCCTGCTCATGGCCGCTCTCCACATGCTCTGGCCGAGCCTCACTCACCCACAAGTGAACCCCCAGAAAACCTAGGTATGCAGGACTCTGTGACTGAGAACAATGCGTTCAATGAGACCGGAAATGGAGATCCTCTACCCGTACCCCCCGCCCTCCACTATTTCTGATAACTCAGCAGTCATGCCCATAATCCACCCTTGGCTGGTGCCAGATAATCTTGTCATTGGGGCCACCATCCAGATCACATTTCCTTGTCTCCTGAAAGGGAGCAACATGACACTCCCCATGATCATGCCACTGACCCTGCGCTAAGCTATTTCATTCGGGGTGCTCCAGAGTACGGCAGGTGAGAGCCCTCCCCACCCCAAGGGACACAGCTCCAGCAGCCGAAAAGCTCCAGAATCCACCCGCCACCCTGCTCACAGCTGTTTTCCACACGTTCTGGATGACTCTCACCCACGAGTGAACCTTTCCATGTACACTTCATAGGATACAACCTACCCATACTCCAAGAGTACCGCATGACATATGATGGGATTGGTAGGAGGCAACCAATCTTAGGAGGAAATTTATTATATTATTTCGGATCTGCTTTGGGACAGGGATTGAGGTTCCAGATGGAAACACCAAAATGTGGTGGGTAGGTGTAATGGTGGTGGGATTGGTGTAGGAATATTAAATGTACTCAAATATTGTGAACTATTTTATAACATTAAAATTTTTTTTAAAAAATAAATAATAATAAAACAGAAATAAAATTAAAGATCTGGTTTATAGGTAAAAATTATCGATGGCAAAATTGGCAAAAATTAAAGATATTTTTATCTTAGTGAATACAAAATTTGGAACTTAAAATATCACTTGATGGGGGTATGGTGCCACCAGCAGGTCAATCTGTACCTGTGAGGTGAGTACATCAGCAGCCTGATGACACTGTCAGACTTTCAGAAACCCCAAAATTGCTGCTATGCCTTTGGCCAGGCCCCAAAAACTTGGGGCAAAGTTTACCAAGAAAGTAAACAGCCAAAAGTTAGGTATATGGGAGACAGACCCACAAACCACCTCCGGCTCAGCTATATAATTGGAGGCATGGCCTCTCTGGTTCCTGATTGAACTGCTTAACAGCCATGATCCCAGAGACTCAGAAATGAATCTCGGAACCCAAAGCCCTTTGGCAGAAATGTGTCCTGTTCCTACAGTAGGTTACTGGCGCTAGACTACTCCAGGTGGGCATAGGTTTTGTACTTTGGCCTGTTCCCCCTGGCGGCTCGGCGACCACTATCCTCCAGAGGCTACTGGAAGTCAAGTTTGGGCCTGCAGTGACAAGACACTCCAGGCCTCACCAGATGGAGGAGGAACTGGCCCTTTCCTCCCCATCCCAAAGAGATCCTGAGTCGCCGCCTACAAACGGCCTCTCTGGCTCTTGATCAAGCTGATTAACGGCCGTGATCCGAGAGATTCAGAAACAAATCTCGAAACCCAGCAGCTTTTGGCAGAAATGCATCCAGACCGCATACAAGGTGGCTGCCACCTCAGAGCTTATTGGAAAACCAGGTATGAGCTGGCGGTGACAAGGCAACTGCAGTCTCATGGGGAGGGAGACGGTACCGGCTCGTCCTTCACGCTCTACTGAAGTCACGAGTTCCCCCCCACTAGCGGCTCTCTGGCACGACCATGGCTCCAGAGGCAAAAGGACTTAGTCCAGAGCCCAGAAGCTTGAGGCAGAAAAGTGAATTGATCATACATTAAACTACGGCACCATGCTTCCCCAGGAGGGAAAGGGTGTTGCTCCCTTCTGCCCCACTCCCCCACCCCAGGAGCAACGTGGCCGCCACCTCAGAGCTTATAGGAACACCAGGTATGAGCCGGCAGTGATGTGGCAACTGCAGTCTCATGGGAAGGAGGACGGTACCGGCTCGTCCTTCACGCTCAACCAAGGTCACGAGTTGTCCCCCAAGAGCGGCTCTCCAGCAGAGCCATAACACCAGACACACAGAAACCAATTTCATAATTATCTGGCTCTGCAGAAATCCAAAATTGTGCGACAACTATTGCAGCCGCACAAATTTATATGATTCTCATAACAAGCTATAGAAAACAAAGTATTTCACAATGCCTTTTCAGCAATTCTGATTGTTGGGCGGGAAATTCTAAACAATAATGGTGCATCTTTTGTCAAAATCCTGTCCTGTCCTGTCTTCCCATTGTTTATTGATTTGCTCGAGCGGGCCCAGTAACCTCTCCGTTTTTTGAGACTTGTTGTTACTGTTTTTGGCATATTGAATACATCACGAGGAGCTTGCCAGGCTTTGCCATGTGGGCGAGATACTCTCGATAGCTTGCCCGGCACTCCGAGAGGGGCGGAGGAATCGAACCCGGCTCACCTGAGCTGGCTGTGTGCAAGGCAAATGCCCTACTGCTGTTCTATCGCTCCATCCCTTTTGTCAAAATAATGAATGCAATCAATGTAGAGAAGAGTTAAGTAGAAATCATCTGCCTCACAGGCTTTGTGGGGGGGAGGGGGATGTATTGAGGTTCTTGGAGGTGAAAAATGAGTACTGGAAGGGAAAGATGTTTGATCATTGTATGACTGAGACTTAAATCTGAAAGCTTTGTAACTTTCCCCACAGTGATTCAACAAATATAAAAGAATATATATTATAAAAGAAAAATAAAAGAATAAATAAATAAAAGAATATAAAAGAATAAATAAATAAATAAATTTATGAAAAAAAAGTAAGGTGGATTTTATGCCCAATTCAATCAGCTAATCAGTGGCTGAATAAATAGCAGTACTCCCAAATTTAAAAAAGTCACTTGATCAGTTGATATCCCTTTACTCATCGATTTGTTCAAGCAGGCACCAGTAACATCTCTATTTGTCCCTGTCATGTGCTAGTGTAACCCAATGGCATCTGCTCGCTCCAGGAACATGAAGAGCCTCAAACTGTCTTGACAAAGAAGTCTGACCATCATGAAGGTGGGAAGCCACGCGTTCTCTTGACGTCACGTGGAATCCAGTTGGTAGCAGCTCTAGTCCAGTGGTCATCTTCAAATCACATTATGTGTCCAGCTTATCTGATTTTTGATGCCTTGGCAAACAGGACAGTGTCCCTATTCTCAATTGTTGATGGAGGTGGGAACTCTGGATTCCTTCTCTCACTTTAGTGAAGAGTGATACTCCAAGCATAGCTCTTTTCATTCCTCTTTGGGTGACCCAAATAGCATTCTCGTATGTTTTCATAGGGCCCAGGACTCTGAGTAGTATGTTAGTGCAGGGAGAATGGTGGAGTTGAATAAATGTGCCCAAAGTCATAGGTTCTTCGTCCTCTAAGGTATTTCTTCAATGCTCTTGAAGGTGTTGCACACTGCTCTCTTCCTCCTGTGCAGCTCAGGTGCCAGGTCATTCATCATGTTGATTTCTCGACCTAAGCACACATACTCTTCATTTGGAGATGTTCATTCCATTGAGAGAAAATAGAACATCAGAAATTTGTTCGTTTTTCATAAACATTGTCTTTGTGAGATCCAACTGCAGTTCGATATTTCCACACTCACAGTTGAGGTTCATCAGCAATTGTGCCTCTTGGCTAATGTTTGGTCTTATTAGAATGATGTCATCAGTGAAGCAGAGATGGTGTAGTTGCTGACCATCAATCTTCACTCCCATTCCTTCCCATTCCAGCGTTGCATGACATTCTCAAGGGTGGCACTGAAGAATCTCAGTGGTATCGTTCTGCCGAACCCCTCTTTACGTCGATGATCACTTCCATGTAGAATGGTGAAATCCTTATGGTGAATCTGTAATACAGCTCACGGAGGATCCTAATGTACTATGTTTGAACACCCTGTTTGGCTAGGGTTTCAATGATTGCTTCAGTCTCAATAGAATCAAAGGCCTTCTTTAAATCAATGAACATTAGACAGAGCAGCATCTTGAATCCCAAGGAACCTCAATGAGCTTGGTTAGTGTGTGGATGTGGTCGATTGTGCTGAATCCTTTTCGGAAACTGACCTGCTAGCATGGTTGTCCTTCATGTAGTGTTCTGCCAATCCTATTCAAGATGACTTGAATGAACAGCTTGTAGATGATGGACAACTGGCAGATCGGGCGATAGTTGCAAATGTCATGGATGTCTCCCTTCTTGTACAGTAGAACGGTTCTGTTGGTTTTCCACTTGGACGAATTCATACAGGTAGCATGTGAAGAGCAAAGCCAGTATATTGATGAGTACTGATGGCAGATTCTTCAGGTGCTCATGTCTGACCTTGCCTGGGTTGGGTTCTGTTTGCTTCTTTACCAATGAAATGGTGTGTCGGATTTCGTAAGGGGAACGTTGGGAACTACATATTCATCCTGCAGAAATTTTGTATGTGGCCAGGTGGAAGTGGCTATCGAAGAGATCTGAGTAGAAGTCATGTATAATCTTCCCCATTGCTCTTCTGGAAGATGTGATTAGATACATCAGGACATTGGAAGGCAGTCATCTTGGTCTTGTAGTTAGCGAAGGACAGGCAGGCATTGTGAATACTTTTCCTGGCTTCTGCTGCATCGGCCAGCACTTAGGCTTTTCTCTCTTTGGGGTATTTCTTTATCACTCGTCTGCACTGCTTTGCCTGCTCAGATGTTAGCTTGTGGTTGCCTGAGGCTTGCGTCAAGCCATGTTGACGAATGAGCTCTAGAGTTTCCAAAGACAAGCACTTTTTTGTGGCTTTCTCTCTCTCTCGGTGTTCCTCGCACAATCATGGAGGTGCTGAACCAGTCAATGGTATTCATCATTGATGTCATCAAGGACAGCATCTTCCCATGTTGCTGTAATAGTGCCAAAGAGCTCCCGATTGGTAGTCATTCTGGGAGTCTTCTTCTTAAACTTTGCAGCCTTTTCTCCCAACTCTGGGAAGTAGAATTTTGCATGAATGAGACAGTGTTCCGATCCCATTTGGAATTTTGGTACAACAGCGACATCGGTCAGGCAAAACCATTAAATGAATATGATGTGGTCATTTTTGTTGTGGAACTGTCCACCAGGAGACTCCCATGTCCAATGTTTAGATTCAGCCTTCTGGAACTCTCAGTTATCATGGATGATTTTGGTCAACATGATGAACTCAGACAGTCTCTTATCCTCTTAGTTCCATTCTAAGCCATGGGTCTCAATGTAGAGTTCTTCGGGTGACCTTCTGGGTCCTATCTTGGCATTAAAATCACCAACAATGATCTTGTCGAAGGTGTGGTCTTCTTTGTAGAACTTCTCCTGCTTCATGTAGAATTTCTCAATTTCTTCTTCATCTTGATAGCACAGCGGGTAGGGCATTTGCCTTTCATGGACCAACACGGCCCACCCAGGTTTGATTGCTCTGCCCCTCTCGGAGAGCCTGTCAAGCTACTGAGAGTATATTACTCACATGGAAAAGCCTGGCAAGCTACCCGTGACGTTTTCAATGTGCCAAACACAGTACCAAGTGTCACAATGGAGACAATACTGGGCTTGCTCAAGAAATTGATGAACAACGGGAAGACAGTGACAGTAATAGTGACTTCTTAATCATAATTGGATGTATGTGCATAGACGATGAAGATAGAAACTGCTAGCAGTGCACTACCTCTATTAAAGTGTAAGCATCTGATTCAGGATGTTAGGCATTTGAATGAATCAATGCTCATGGCTAAGTTCATGTTACGAGGACACTGACACCACCAACACCTGTTTTGTCTCGTGTGATGAGGAACAGTTCTTCTTCAGTGTCAAAAATGGCACAATGTGGTTTATGCCTTCTTGTCTCAATCAGACCAGTGATGTTGTACTTGATCTTCTGTGCTTGCACCATTAGGTCTTCGATGGATGCTTCTGATGCCAGTGTATGTGCGTTTAAAATACAGACAGTCATTTTAGCCCTTCTTCGTTTTGGCAGCCTAGTTTGGCCCTGAGATTTTATCAAACTTTCCTTGCTCATCCTTCTTAACTTTTCCATTTTGGGGGCTCTTTCAAGGTCAGGGGAATAAGGCCCATTGTTTTTACTTTTTGGCATGTCAAATATGCCATGGGTAGCTTGCCAGCTTCTGCTGTGCAGGCAGAATATTCTCAGTAGTTTGTTGGGCTCTCCGAGAGGGATGGAGGCTTTTAGGGTGGTCTCTAATCACCCTTATAGGTGTTCCCATGGCTCACACCATATTTGAACCCCATCGAATATGGTGTAGTAATCTTGGCAGATGTGTATTGTCTTATGATGTGTCGCATGCCTAGACCGTGACAGCGGCTGGGTAGTCTCCACTGTGGAGGTAATGGAGGTCGGCTGATAAGGTATATATCTGGCACCGGCAGGGTGGGGCTTCTGAGTGTGATCCCTAGGTTGCTGGAGATTGGTGGAAACAGGCAGAGGATCTCTGTTTCTGGGTCCCGTTGAGCCTAGAGTCCAAGGTCACAAAGTTCCCCTTACCTGGTTCTGTTGGGCTTGACCTGAGTGTCCGGAAAGTGGCCTGGAGCTTGACGGCAGCTGGATAGTGAAGGTAGTGGAGGAACTTAAGATATAAAATAATAATATGCTAAATTATTTTGTCTCAACCTCTAACTTCTTAGAAGAAAATAAAACAAATTTTCGAGTTATAAAGAAAGAAAGGCACTGCCCTGGCATGCCATTGACCCAGGTTCAGTTCCCAGCATTGTGATCCATGTACACTGAGCATAAGATGGGTTGATGAAAATGAACATTGAGTAGGAATTTTTAATTCTTTGCCTTGGCACTCTAGTTACCTAAATTTCCTCCTGCACTTGGTTAATGAGGGTAAAAGGAATTGTTTCCTGAGAAATATTACCTGTGCCAAATTAATAAGTAATCCCTGAAAGATAGGAAACTTTAGGCAACCAGCAATATGACTCAAAGTGGTAGAGCACATGCTGGCATATAGAAGTCTCCTAGTTCAGTCCTTAGTGGGAACCACATTCTCTTACCTAAAGCCAGTGAACCTGCCAATCCTTATCATATGATTGAGTAACACTGAAAGTGGCCCGAGGCATGAATACAGCTTGGAAAAGTACCACGCCAGCCCCACTCTTCACAAAGCGTTTGGGTGTCCTTATTGCAAAAATAGTAATCTGTGTCTATGGATGATTCTCACAGTAAACTGGTACTTGATCCAAAATCAGATCCTACCTTGAAATATCTTGAAAAGGTGACTTACACTTATATTATCATGCTAGATTATCTCAGTTTAAGCAAGAAATTTTTCATTTTTCTTTATAGAAAGACATCAGTTAATAAACTGAGCATGCTGAGCATAATTTGCCCTTTTCTTGATGACTCAGTCTCATCACACTGAACATTGGTTAGTATGCTCAACTCTAGAGGGAAGATGACCCTAAGAGCTATAAAAATATGCAGTACAGTTTGCTCCAACTAACTGCTCCCAGACGATCTAAATGTTCAAGACTGCAGTTGCTACTCTGTACAATGTACACTTAATAGAAAGTAGTTTCAGTGGACTATAGGTTGGTATCTGTGCTATTAGACTAGATTCAACTACAGTAGCAGTGTGCCTGCCTCTGTTCTACATCTTCCTCCCAACTTTTAGTTGCTGCACAACACTTTGTTTTCCAAAATTTTTAATTTATAGCATGGGCTACCACCATACAATTTTTAATAATCAGAAATCTAAATAATGAATAGTAAAGTAATATTTTGCTTTTGAATGTCCAAATTAATCACATATGAAGTGAATCGATTAATACACAGTTTAAAGAAAACCAGAGTGAATGTAGACCAGCCATCTTAATCTAAGTTAAAAATTATTTTATTTAAATAGGAGACTAAAACCCAAGAGTGGCCAAGATTAGTAACAGGAGTTTTGCTTCATGGCTTGGAGGTCAGCCACACATTCTAGGGGAAAAGGAGCTCAGATAGAGAAAGGAGCACCAAATAAAGGGTGTTGGGAGGATCCTCCCAGGTTGGGAGAAGCATTCTGAGAATAGACTATAGACCAAACATGATTGCCACTCAATGCCTCTTTTGCAAACCACAATACCTGAAAGAAGAGAGAAAACAAAAGGGAATGCCCTGCCACAGAGGCAGGGTGGAATGAGGGGTATGGGGAATGGGAGGGATACTGGGACCCTGTTGGTGGAGAGTGGGCACTGGCGGAGGGATGAGTTTTTAATCATTGTATTTTTTTCTTCAGTGTGACATCACTGTCACTGTCCTCCCATTGTTTATTGATTTGCTCTAGCGGGCCCAGTAACATCTCCATTGTGACAATTGTTACTGTGTTTGGCATATCAAATACATCACGGGGAGCTTGCCAGGCTTTGCCAGGCGGCTGAGATACTCTCAATAGCTTGCCAGGCTCTCCAAGAGGGGCAGAGGAATCAAACTCAGCTCAGCCATGTTGGCCGCTTGCAAGGCAAATGACCAACCCACTGTGCTATCTCTCCAGCCGTAGTGTGACATACTCTCTGAAAATGTTTGTCAAAATTTTGTCAGTATTTTATTGGAACCCTTTTAAAATGCAAGAAGCACAGGAATGATGAAGAGTTTGTATTTTATTAATATGAGCTAAGTTAATTAAAGTAATTTCATCTTCAGGGCTGGAGCAATAGCACAGCGGGTAGAGTGTTTGCCTTGCATGCGACCAACCCGGATTCAACTCCTCTGCCCATTTTGGAGAGCCCGACAAGCTACCAAGAATATCCTGCCTGCATGGCAAAGCCTGGCAAGCTATCCGTGATGTATTCAAAAATAGTAACAATAAGTCTCCCAATGGAGACATTACTGGTGCCTGCTTGAGCAAATCGATGAACACAGTGCTACAGTACTAATTTCATCTTTAGGCTTTCTGAAATTCTATTGTATAAAGGAACTTAGATTATGATGAATGGTAATCCCTTTCTTTAGGGGAAGAGAAAGATCATTTTAAGCTTATAAGTATGGAAGGAAAGTAAAATGTTTGAGTAGGATCCCCTAAAAATGTATCATGAACATTTAGTGGAACCTGAAAAGCAAGAGGTACAGAAGAACAAAAAAGAGAAAACTAGGAAGATTTTAGTACAGTTTTTTTTACAACTTAATTGGGGAACAGAGATGTTTCAGTATATATGTTTATATAAAATATATACCAGGACTGAATAAAGTATACTATATTTAAATGTGTTAGGCTTTTTAAAGTGATTCTACATTTAATATTTTATAAGCCAATGATTTTCTAATTAAATAATTTAACACTAAAGGATCACTAAGTATATGATACTTTTTATAAATCCTATCATGAACATAAGTTTTATTAAAGTGGTGAAGACTTTTCAAGCTATCAGTTTCAAACTGATGTAAATTTGATTATTTTGAAATTTCTTCAATATCGGTGCCATTTTTAGCAACTAGTATCCTGATTTCATGTTGAATTTCAAAGATTTTAAAGAAAAAAGTAGTAAAAGCTATAGTTAATATTCTGAAATATAATAATAATTCCAGAAAAAGGAAAGATTCTAACAAAATTTTGCATTTGTATGTGTTTAGAGTTTTGAAAGTTAAGTTATAAAATATGTCCTTGATTTTAATAAAACTATAATGTAGAGTAAATATTATTTTGATCTATGCAGAAAGTTAACCGCGGGCCAGATAGTCAAGATTTTTAAAAACAATAATAGTTTTATATTGTAAATTTGAAACTATAATTTAATTCTTAGTTTTAGAAGCTTGATCTTATTACTAAAAATTAATTTAAAAAGCTTGGCTTCTGGACACTTACAAGTGTACCCTAAAGCATGCTTATAACCTCTAATAACCTGCAAAGCTTAGTACCATACTTACAAAGTATAAATGTGAAGAAAAATATTAAAATGCAAATTATAAAAAAGGAATACTATATTTTATATAATATTAAAATACAAAATTATCATTGCTATTTTCTGTAAATTACTACAAACATTTAAAATAGATTTTCATTTTATACATCTATTAATAAACACAATTCTTTTTTTAATCATTAAAAATATTATTAGCTTTTTTTACATGCTACTTATGTTGCTTCTTTGAGTCTACTTCTCAGTCTATGCTTACAAACAATGGTGGTAAACTGCCATTATAATGTTAGTAAATAGATTCCTCTATTGATGTTCATTCCAGAAGTTTGCTCTTTGTTTATATATTGACATTTATGATTAATAGTCTCTTAAGTTAAGGTAAAGGTAAAGGCCCTCCCGTTGTTCATCGATTTGCTCCAGCGGGCCCAGTAACATCTCCATTGGAGATTTTGTTGTTACTGTGTTTGGCATATGGAATACATCACGGGTGGCTTACCAGGCTCTGCCGTGCGGGCGAGATACTCTCTGTAGCTTGCCGGGCTCTCCGAGAGGGGCAGAGGAATCGAACTCCGGTTGGCCATGTTGGCTGCGTGCAAGGCAAACGCTCTACCACTGTGCTATCTTAAGTTAAGTAAAAAATTATCAAATTTGAGATAATTCATTAAAAACTGAATACTATAAACTTAAAACTCATTAGAAGATAAATCAAAATGTTTGCTATCTATTATACAACTTGGGAAAACAAAATAACTTAGGCCAGAAAGGTAGTGCAGTGTGTAAGGCACTTTTTGCATGTGGCTGATACTAGTTTGTTCTCCTTTCATCAGCCTGTAATAGATTTAATTCATCAAGTTTTTTGGAGAATTTAACCTTGACTGCAGAATGAGTAGTAAACCATAAAAATGGCTGGGTATGAACTCAACACACACACAGACACACACACACAAATAGTAACAAACACTAACAAAGCTAAAGCTAGATAAATGACCTATTAATAAAACACAAGTAGAAATCAAAGAATGTAGTTAGAGAGAAAATCCAAGACAATTAGTAAATATGAACAAGTTTGTAATCTTTGTACTAAGTGTTTATTAAAATAGTCTTTTTATCTTTTTAAGAAATGAATAATTTTGTGAAGTATATAGTTATACATTTGCACTCTTTGGCACTATTGCGGCAACATGGGAAGATGCCATAGTTGACAACATTGACGAGGAATACAATCGACTGGTTCAGCACCTCCATGAATGTGCAAGGAACGCCAAGAGAGAGAT
>JAOXYA010012600.1:0-27238 GCA_028565675.1 Sorex palustris | reverse complement strand
CCCACCTGGAGTGGCCCAGCCCCAGTAACCTACTGCAGGAACAGGATGCATTTCTGCCAAAAGCCTTTGGGTTCCGACATTTGTTTATGAGTGTCTGGGATCATGGCCGTTAAGCAGTTCGACCAGGAACCAGAGAGGCCATGTCTCCAATTATATAGCTGAGCTGGAGGTGGTATGTGGGTGTGTCTCCCACATACCTAACTTTTGGCCATTTACTTCCTTGGTAAACTTTGCCCCAAGTTTTTGGGTTCTGGCCAAAGGCACAGAAGCAATTTTGGGGTATCTGAAATTCTGACGGTACCATCAGGATTCTGATGCACTCGCCTCACAGGTACAGATTGACCTGCTGGTGGCACCATTCCCCCGTGGTTGCTTTTCTAAAAACAGTTTCAAATCACTTATTTAAGCTTCTCTATTTATTTCTCAGCCATCAGTGGGTGCTCCTTCCCTCTTTGTGACCCACCAGCATTTCTATGAACAAGAGCCGGAAAGCCTGATTCCCAGGACAGGAAGAAAAAAATTGCTCCAGGGTGCCCATTGATCATTCAGGACCACGGACAGCTGCACGTGACCTGGTAGTTTCCTTGGCCATTCATGCTATTATTTGGGGACCACTCCTGGCGATACTCAAGGGTTACTCCTGGCTCTACACACAGAGATCACTCCTAGAGGTGCTCAGAGGACCATAAGGAATGTAAGGGTTCAAACCTGGGTTGGCCACGTGCAAGGCAAGCACTCTATCCTCTGTACTATCTTTAAGGTCCCGTGGGGGGGAGGGGTAGTTGTGGGGGGAATTGATTTTTAGTGACAGTGGTAACATGGGTGCCTAAGGATGTAAAAACTTAAAGCATTTATGTTAAGGATAAAGCCCCCTGCAACTCCCCACCCCTCCAATTTAAGCAGCAACCTGTATTATCTATTTGATGAGGGTCCTTCCAGATCTTTTCTCTGTTTTACATGTAATTTTCAAATAAATTCATATCTCTCATTCCATGGTGTGCCTCCTATATATTTTCAGGTCAGTATGTATGTCCCTTCAATGAGAAAAATATTAAGATATCTATAAATAAATTTTTTTTACATTTTGGTTTTTGGACCACACTTGGTTGTATACTCAGGGAATTAAGTTGAGTCCTCCTGGCAGAACTTAGGAGACCATAAGGGATTCTGGGGATCAAACTCATGTCTGCTGCTTCCAAGGCAAGGGCCTTACCATACTGTACTATCTTTCTGGCTCCAATAAATGCTATTTTTTAAATTTCCTACCCATCTCCCCTTTTAAAGGACATAATCACTGAAAAGAAACAGAGAAGTTAAATAATTTTCCGAGAGCACACAGAAAGTGGGGAGTAGCCAGAATTCAAAGTGAATTCAAAGTCAGGGTTCCGTTCTAGGTCCATATTCTTGAGCTGCTCAGCCCACAGATTGCAACATTCCCATTTCCCATCATTCTCCATTGCCCTGCAGTCTATTCTTGGTGTTTCTATATGGAAAAGCAGAGGTGTGGCAGACATCCTTGTCCAATCCTCTTTGAGAATGGGCTTGAGAAGTGCAGTCTTGCAAAGAAGATTCTCTGGCACTTGACATTCTGTCCTTTCAAACTTTGAGCTCTATAGTTCCAGTGACAGATAATACCATCTACCTGTGGGTCTCTAAATGGTGGGGGAAGGACACAGGGACCCCGGAGGTAGGGATAGTACAGTGAGTAGGATGATTGCCCGTGGACAGCTGAGCTCCATTTCACTCACGGCTTTGCATCTGAACTTCAGATAAGCCCTGCAAGCCCCAATTTTCTCATATGAAAAATAAAAATAAAATATGATTTAAAAAACAGAGTATGATGCAAACAAGAAGTGAATTATTACTTAATGTCATTGTTATTGTGTAACGTTAACACATATACACACTGTGTATAGCCAAATGGTTCAAGGCCACACTGGTTTCTGCTCTTGGTCTCCACAAGGGCAAAGAATGAAAGTCAGTTCTGAGTTGAAACCCTCCAAAATATTTACAGGTGTGGATAATTTGTTTAATCTCTCTATGCATCCATTTTCTTAACTATACAATGGCAATTTAAATTAGTATGCAGTGGCTAGAGAGATAACACAGCAGGTAGGGTGCTTGTCAAGAGTAATCTTGACTGACTCGGGTTCAATCCCCAGTATTCTCTATGGTCCCCTGAGCATCATCAGGAGTGATTTTTGAGTGCAGAGCCAGGAGTAATCCCTGAGCATAGCTTGGTGTGGCTCAAAAGCAAAGCAAAAAATAGTATGCAGAAATAATAGGTAAATAAATATATGAATATATACAACAGACTACTATTCAGCTTTCTTAAAATGAGACTGTAGAGATAGTACAGTGGGTAGGGTGTTTGCCTGGCATGTGGCTGACCCAGGTTTGATTCCCAGCACCAAATATGGTTCCCTGAGCCTGCCAAGAGTGATCTCTGAGCATAGAACCAGGAGTAAGCTCTGAGCATCATCTGGTGTGACTCCAACTCTTCTCCACCTCCAAAAAAATAAATAAATAAAAAGGCCAGGCATGACTGAATTTGAGGACACTATATTAAGTGAAATGAACCTCCAAAAGGACCAATCCTGTAAGAATCTACCTCAAGGAGGCTCAGCACATCGTGACCTCTAGAGAGCAGGGCGAAGCCACAGGTTGCTGGGGGAGGGGCAAAAGGATGTCTTGTTCACAGGTGCAGAATCTTCATTTAGGAAGAGGAATAAGGTCAGAAGCTGGTGAGGTGGGGGTGATCTTCACAACATAATGGCCTTATGCCACAGAGCTGCATACTTACAAATGGTTAAGAGGCGAATGTTGTGTTAGAGATGTTTTAGACAATACAAAACATTACAAAACAAAACCATGAACAGTATCTATGTTGTAGGCACATTATCTGTAGATAAAATATTAGCAAATGGTGTGGTTCTTGCTACTAGCAGGAGATGGCTGCCCACCTGTGTAGTGCCCGCTGCGCCCTCACTGGCTGACTGGTGCCAGGCTGTCAGAAAAGAGCATCTCGTGATGCCAGTGGAAAGTAAATAGTGTTTTTATTTAAGAATTGATACAAGTTCCACCCTATTACAAATACTCTGTGAAGCTTTTTAGCCAGGATATACTTCACTGTCAACAGGAGTCCACCTGGTAAATTCCTCCTAACACTCTAATGTACAGAAAGAAAAGTCTTTCTTCAGATGCACTTTCAAGTGTCAGACAAAAGCCTGCCACAAGGGGCCAGAGCGATAGTACAGCAGGTAGGGCATGGGTCAACCATTCCTGGCACCCCTGATGGTCCCCCAAACACTGCCAAGAGTAATTCCTGAGTGCAGAGCCAGGAGTTAACCCTGAGCATCACTGGGTGTGACCCAAAAAATGAGTCCCCTCCACCAAAATCCTGGCACCTACTATATTTCTGTTGACCCTAGCTTCTCTGGAAATCACAGATAAGATTACTGCCTCTGTGTTATAATTGATATTAATTAGTCATTACCTTTTATACCCCTGCTTTGTTTTTTGGAGGGAGGGTGAAGGCTGAGGTGGGGGAACCACCACCTGGTGGTGCTCAGGGCTTAGTCCTGGCTTTGTGCTCAGGGATCAGGTGATGCTCAGAAGGCCATGCGGCTTCACACCCTACCGAGGGCACAAGTTGCCCCTCACAAGCAGCTCTCCGGCACGGCCATAGCCCCAGAGGCACACGGACCTAATTCAGAACTCAGCAGCTTGTGGCAGAAATGTGAATGGACTGTGTGTTAAACTATGGTGCCATGCCCCCCAGGAGGGAAAGGGTGTCTGTCTCTTCTGCCCTCCCCCTGCTCCCAGCAGCACAGTGGCCACTGCCTCAGAGCTTATTGGAAAGCCAGGTATGAGCCAGTGGTGATGGGGCAACTGCAGCCTCATGGGATGGGGGGCGGAACCGGCACGTCCTTTATGCCCTACCAAGGTCACGAGTTGCCCCCCACCAGTGGCTCTCTGGCACGGCCATGGCCCCAGAGGCACACAAACTAATCTCGTAATTATCCATCTTTTGGCAGAAATCCCTCCAGACTTACTTAGTAAAATATCAGAAAACCAAAATCACGTGGCTGTGACAGCGGCTGCGCGACTTTATATGGTGTGCATAACCAGCGATAGAAAACAAATTATTTCACACTGCCTTTTCAGAAGTTCTGATTGTTGGGAGGAAATTCCAAATAATTATGGTGCACCTTTTGTCGAAATAATGAGTACAATCAAAGTAGAGAGAGAGTTAAGTAGAAATCATCTGCCTCACAGGCATCGGGAGGGGTGTGAAGGGGGGTATGTTGGGGTTCTTGGTGGTGGAAAATATGCACCAGTGAAGGAATGGGTGTTTGATCGTTGTATGACCGAGACTTAAACCTGAAAGCTTTGTAACTTTTCTCATGGTGATTCAATAAATAAATTAATATATATAAATGCTATGAATTAAACATATTGAATGCTGGGGGGGGGGGAAAGAAGGCCATATGTGGTGCCAGACTGAATCAGGGTCAGACAAGTGGTAGGCAAACACATACCCCTGCACTACCTCTCTGATCCCATTTACGTCTTTCTCCCCATAATATAATTTGACTTCTTAGTTTCCTTTGTTGTGTACTAGTAAAGTCTTCGGTGACTTCAACTTAAAAAAATAATAACAGACTTGAAAGAGTACAGCGGATAAGGTGCTTGCCCTGCACACAGCCATCCTGGGTTTGATCTCTGGCACCCCATATGGTTCCCAGAGCACTGCCAGGAGTGATCCCAGAGCACAGACCCTGAGTACCACCAGATACAACCCCGAAATATCAACATAAGATAAAAAGTAATAACAAAGCCACAAAAATTAAGGGTTCAAGGTCTCCGTTGTGTCTTCCCGGCTGTCCCAAACCTGAAACCCCTCGATAAAATGAGCGTTGGCTCAAGGTGCAGTCATGTTCCTGGGTGGACTAGTGCAGGAAGCAGAGGTGGGCAGGCAGGACGGAGGTGGAAGGTAGGGTCTTACCTTGTCAATGCTGGTCTGGCTGCAGGGGAAGGAGAAGGTGAAGCCCAGGGGTAGCTGCGCCCCCTTGAGGCCCATATACTCCAGGAAGTCGGCGATGCACTGCACGATGTGGTCGAACAGCTGCAAGGAGAGAAGTGGTGACCCCAGGCTGGCTGGGTCCCTAGGGAGCAGACTGGCTCTGGAAGCCTGGGGGCTCCCTCGGGGCATTTACCTCCTCGCCTGTGCCCTGCATGATTTCCAGTGGGATGGCGAAGATCTTGTGGTACATTCGCACCGACCTTCGCCCGCTTCTGATCTTCACCAGCAGCACCCGGAAGTTGGTTCCCCCCAGGTCTAGAGCGAGGAACTTTCCATGCTCTGGAATGGAGAAAGCGGAGGGCTGCATTAGGCCCACACACAGAATAGGTGTTGGGTGAAAGCAGGGTGGAAGGAGATGCTGGACCAGAGCGGAATCAGAGACTTCAAGGCCCTGATTGTCAGGGCCCCCACTTCTCTGGAATGAGCTCCCGTGAGGGGCATGTAGAGCCCCAGGTTGGTCTGCGCCCACCATTTAGCACCTCCATGGGAAGGCTGTAGTCTGCGGCTCTTATGTGTCTAAGTCAGCCTTCTAGGTTGCCCCAACGACCCACTCTAAGAGTGTGGTATCCAGTGAAGACAACATAACATTGATGCTCAAGGTACCTCTGAAGGCCCTTCCGGGCCAAGGTACCCTGGCTGCAACGGATTCCGGAAGGACTTTGGATTCAGATCCAGAATCACAACATTCTAGGGGCCAGAGCGATAGTACAGTGGGTAGGACATTTGCCTTGTACACAGCTGACCCAGGATAGATCCCTAGCATCCCATATGGTCCCCTAAGCACCGCCAGGAGTAATTCCTGAATGCAGAGTCAGGAGTAACTTCTGAGCATCGTTGAGTGTCACCAAAAAAGCCAAAACCAAAAACCAAACAAACAAAAAAACCCAACCACCAGAATCAAAACATTCTAGAGCAATGTCTCAGTCAAAGTGTGCTGTGAGGCTTCCTTCTCCTGCTGCCTACACCGCCCGCACCCCCGTGATAGGAAACGGTACCACCTGTACCACACTGCCATCAGGGCTGCCTAGCACAGAGCCCCTCACACCTCCCACTGGCCCCAGAAGCCTGCCTCCCTGGGGCTCTGCCTCCCTCCTGCCCCTCTGTGCCCTGGATTGGCTGAACATCATTGCCTGCCCCTCTCTCTTCTGTTCATCTTCACCACACCTGACTGGTCCTGACAAAGCCTCATGCTTGATGTTGGTTTGCTGTCTGCCTGCTGGGCAGTCTGTGAGCTCCGCGGGGCAGGGACTGTGTTTCCCCACCATGGAGGTGCCTAGAACAGAGCCTCCCCTTCCCTCCACACCACCTAGAACAGACCGATCTGTGCAATCCCATAGCATGAAGGCCGAAGGATAGAAAGGATGGGAAAACCTCTGCACCTGTCTTCCAGCTCTTGCTGTCCAGCAGGAAGGCTACTTATGGACTCTGGAAAAGAGCTTTGCTGCTCAGAGGCCCACAGACGGACTGCATGAGCTGGCCCGTGGCTGCTAAGCCGAGGCTCACTCTGGCAGCAAATGAAATGGGGCCCCTGTGTGTCACCTATGGAGTGACTGCACACCAGATGGCATTCAAGGTTCCAAAGGCAACAACAAGCTGTGAAGCACTTAACACAGAACACAAGTCACCTCTGGGAGAGGACCATGAGGTTCAAAGAGAATCTGATTAAAGAAGCGACCTCTTAGCCAGAGGGGAGGGACTGACACCAAATGATCTTTCAAAGGTGAGATCTAAAGAATCAGAGTAAGGGAGTAACAAATGCCAAAGGGAACAGAATCTGAGAACTGGTCACAGGGCCAAGCTGCCCAGGAAAGGGGCAGGTGGGCAGGGGCCTGAAGACAATGATGTGGGGAAGGAGACTGTGGCAGGGGCTGGGGGCTGGAACACTGTATGTATGAAACCCTGTCGTGAACAGCATTGTGAATCACGGTGCCTCAAAGTTTGAATGAGAAGACTGACTTCAAGGTGAGGAAAAGTTCAGGGGCTGGTGTGTGGGTTTTATCAGCAGGAAGCCTGGTTGTGTCCCCAGCACTGCGTGGCTCCTCAAGCTGTGCCCCTAGGCATGCCAGGTCTGGACCCCCAATTAAAAAAGAAAGTAAAAGGATTGACCTTTTTGTTCAGTGGTTGCTCTCAGTCCTGAGATGTAGCAGACATTTCAAGGGTCAGAAAAGTCAGGTTCATGGTCGGGAGATCATACAGCGATAAAGTATTTGCCTAGCATGCAGCTGACCTGGGTTCGATCCCCAGCATCCCATATGGTTCTTTGAGCACCTCCAGGAATAATTCCTTTTTTTGTCTGTGCTTTTTGGGTCACAACTGGCAATGCTCAGGATTTATTCTTGGTTCATGCACTCAGGAATTACTCGTGGAGGTGCTCGGGGGACCATATGGGATGCTGGGAATCGAACCTGGGTTGGCTGCACACAAGGCAAACACTCTACCCGCTGTGCTATTATTCCAGCCCCCGGGAATAATTCCTGAGTGCAGAGCCAGGAGTAAGTCTGAGAATCTCTGGGCTGCCCCCCCCCACCCGAAAAAACAAAAATAAATAAAATGATAACAACAAAGAAAAGACAGGAGCAGCCTGTGATGAGGAGGAAGGTGGAGAGTCGGGTCCCAAACCGGAGTAGCATGTGATGTTGCAGCCCAGAGAAGAATCCCAGAGCGGAGAAGCAGGCAAGTCATTGGGCAGGTGATGACAAATGGCAGTGGAGCATCCTACATAGTGCCCGGAGGGTACTATGGGTGGGTGGAGGGACAGATGGACACATAGATACACAGCCTGGCAAGGGAGAGAATGGGGCTTCAGCAGCGTTCCTGCACTCTGCTCTACATACGCAGAAGGCAGTTGACTTAGCTGTTTCCTCTCTTCAGGTGCCCAGGTCCACCCAGACACGCTGACTTAGCAGGAGCTCAGAACTTCTCCCAGCTCCCCAACCCCGAGTGACACCCAAATCGGGCGCTGGGGCTACAAGACCCCAATGGCTCATAGGGGCTTTTGGTGTGTGTGTGGGGGGGTCCGTGGGGACCCTGCCGGCCAGGGACTGTGCTGGCTCACCTGTGCCATCAGGCACCCCGTACACATAGGTGGGAAGCATCTTGACAGTGGCCTTCCCGTGTGTGTCTCGCTTCAGACCATATTCGAGCTCTCCCCGCATCTTGTCCCGGATGCCCGCAAGCTGCTGGTGGGTGAGCCGGAACTGAGCCAGCACCTGGTCTATCTGCTTCCGCTGGGCCTGCAGGCGGCAGGCCACCGCGGTCACCATGGCTGCCCCCTTGGTGCTGCCACTCTCGGACAGGAGGAAGCGGACTTCACAGCTGGGGACCAGCTTCCTCACCACCTTGTGCAGGCGCTTGGGGTACCTGAAAGCAGGAATGGGCCAAACAAGCAGCAGCATTAAGGGCCAGCCTGGCCAAGGGACACAGGCTCAGGGGCACTGTGGACTGGAGCCCTACCAGGCCAGAGTTCATCTGTTTAGTAACTGGATGGGGGGGGCAGGGGCATAGGGGGCAGTAACTGAGGGGGTTAGGGAGCTGGGGGAGAGGGGCACTTGAAAGACTCAAAGAAGTGACCCAAGAAATAAAAAAAGAAAAGCCCTGGCAAGGAGAGGGTGGTGCATAAACTTTGCACATATGAGACCCCAAGTTTGATTCCGAGCCTCTGAGCATGGCCAGGTGCAACCCCAGAGGCTCCCAGCACTGCTGGGCCACACACAAGAATTGCCAGGCTGAGCATCAAATGCCAAACCCACCCCTGGGCTCTCAAGCATGCGGCAAGACTCCCTGCAAAAGAGAAAAACAAACAATCCTCCAGCCACATGGCTTAGTGAATGAAGGTGGCTCTGAACTCAGCCCTTTCCCTTCTAGCCTCCAGCCCACAGGAGGGTCATGGCAGGCCCTGCCTTGGGTGGGCGTGGGGAGTGGGGGGAATTGTGGGAGCACTCACTGTGGGTGGATCTTGTAGAGCGTCCCGTCCATGCCCACTGTGGTCCGGAGCCGTGCCACCTTCTTGTTCTCCTGGAGCCGCGCCAGGATGGCGGCCAGGGCAGCCGCACAGAGGCTGGCTGAGCGGAAGGAGACCACAGTGCAAACGTGCTGGACAGCGACACAGTCAGCCTCTGAGGGCTCCAGGCCCAGGTCGGTCAGGATCTCTCTGGTATTGGCAAGACCTTCCTTGTACCTGGCCAGAGGACAGGAATGAATGGACCACACCTTTCCGTCCCAGGGGGCAGCCCCGAGGGACTTGCTTTCCCCCCTCTCAGGACTCTGGTAAAAGAGACTGATGTATATAGTCATATATACATCAACTGGCTTACAGCTGCCACTGTTTGCTGGACTCCTGCTATGTGCTTCGTGCTTGTCAAGGATTGGATATGTATTAACCCCATTCTCAGAACCATGCTAGTGGAAGGACCTATTCTATTGTAAGGAAGAGTGATGTGAAGCACAGAGAAGGGAAATAACTCACCCACAGGCACACAGGACATAAGTGCCGGGCCAGAATTGGAACTCAGACAGTGATTTGACATGGTGTGCATCCTCCCTATCCTGGGCCCCTACCTCCCTGTCAAGCTCTGCACACAGATTCTCAGGCTCAGGCACGAGTCTGCTGAGCTCAGGAGAGAAACTGCAAAATTGAGGGCAATGCCTGGGTTTCCAGGAGCAAGACTGAGTGGACACAGAGCAGCCTTTACCAGCTAGCTCCCCACTGCAGCCTCAGGAGTGGCCTTGAATAACCAGAGCTTCAGCCAGTACCTGCAGAACTGGACAAAGTAGACACCAGCTCCAGCAAAAGCTCTTGACCTGGATTCTAGGCACTGATTTAAGGTCCAAGGAGACACTGATCTCCCAAGCAAAATGCTTTGCCAAGCATGTGTTTTGGAGGTTCAAGGCCCATTACTTGAATCATATTCTCAAGGGGGATCTTTATTCCTAAAAATAAAAGCTTACTACTTTAGGAAGAAAGAGGAAAGTACAAGAGAGGTGGAAGTGGGCACTTGAGAATAATAACCTCTGTTCAGAGAGCCAACTAGAGTTCCCCATTCAAGTCTCAGCAGGCATGGCGAGCCCACCACAGACATTGCCCAGGACTAAAGGTCTCAGACTTAAGGAAGGAGATCTTCCTCCTCCTGCCACACCCCTTTGTGAGCACATGTTCCCTCTCCCCTCCCGAGTTAAGGCAGGAGGGACCCGGCCAAGAACTCACTCCTCCATAGCGGCCACATGGCGGGTTTCGATCTTGCCCTTAGTGTGCAGAGCAGAAGAGATCTTGCCGTTGAACAGGAGGCCAGTCTTAGCCATCTTTAGCAAGATGATCCTGACGAGCTCTCCCAGGTACAGGCTGCTGATCATCTTCTCGAAGCTACAAGTTGTTGAACAAATCATTGGAATGCCACTGTGGACACAGCATCCTTTCCCAAAGCCCCCGGGCCACGCCCAAAGTCCAAGCCTCTGTGGAGGAAGAGTCACTCCCTGTGAAGCCCCCCCCACCTCAGCCTGTGGGGCTCTTGGTGCCCACAAATCCTTCCTGAGCAGCATTCTTCCCACCACCCCGATACAGTGGAACGCGAAACTCAAGGGCAACTACTAGGCTTCCTGCTGACAAAGCAGGTTTTTAAGGTGCATTAGTTCAAGTCACCCCCATCTCAGGGGGTAGGGGGGTTTTCTTGGGTTAAGCACAGAGAACCACAGCTTCAGAGATTTCCGTTTTCTTAGATCTCCCAAGCCTGGCATGATAAATGCGCACGTCAGACTCAGAGGGGTCCAACTCCAGCAGCATGCTGCAGACTAAGACAGAAAAAAAATGCCCTGGTCATGGAATGGGCTTTGGCAGCCCCAGAGAGCTCTAACAGTGAACAAAACAGTACAGTGAACCTGCACACACCTTGGCTTGGAGGCTGCCTATTACCATCACTTCCTGTTTCCCAGTAAGCTATTAAATATAATATTGATTCTCCAAACACCAAGTGACACCAACTCAAGGGACAACCTGTTTCATGAGCAATTTCAGTTTGTTGCAAATATCTTAGGGGCCTGAGAGTAATATAGGGGTTAAGGCTCCTGTCTTGTACAGTGGATAAGGCTCTTGCATGCTGCTGGCCCTCATTTGATCCCAGTATTGCATATAGCCCCCAGGGCACCTCCAGGAGTGACCCCTGAGCACACAGTCAGAAACAATCCTTTAGCACTGCCAAGTATGGCCCCAAACAACCCAAAATAATTTTTTAAGTCTTAGGGTGCTAGAGAGATAGTACAGGGATAAAGTACTTGCCTTGCATGTTGCTGGTCCTGATTTGAATACCTATACTGCATACCCCAAGCACCATAGAACCATGCATAAACCTGGAGCGCCATAAAGCATGGCCCCCAAATAAAACAAAAAGAGGTCTTAGAAGACTGCATAAATAGAAGACAATCAAAAGAAATCCAGATTTCAGGGGGTAGAGCAATTGCACAGCAGGTAGAGCTTTTGCCTTGCACATGATTGATCTGAGTTCAATCCCTGGCACCCCAGGAGTAACCCTTGAGCACTGCTAAGTGTGGTTACCAAAATAAGAAATCAAGATTAGAATATTAAGGGAATGGAACTTATTATAAGCAACATAGACAGGGAGGGTAATGAAGTAAAAATAAAAAAGCAAATGGATACCATTTCCTGGGAATATGTCAGTTTGCACCATCAGAAATATGGGTGTGAGCTGGGGAATAAGCATATCTGAAGCAGAACTCTTCTATCAAGATAATGCAGTGCTAATGCTTAAATGGATGCTTGGACAGACTTCAAGTATTTATCTACGAGGGCTTCAGAGGAAAATGCTGATTCCAGGGATAGGTTTGAAACTGCGTATAATGAATATGGAGCATCTCACAGAAAACAGGGCTGGAGGGGCTGGAGCGATAGTACAGTGGGTAGGGCGTTTGCCTTGCATGCAGCCAACCCGGGTTCAATCCCAGGCATTGTCCCATATGGTCTCCCCAGTACTACCAGGAGTAATTCCTGAGTGCAGAGGCATTACTGGGTATGACCCAAAAAGCAAAACAAAACAAAACAAAACAAAAACAAACAAACAAAAAGAGCAAAGGGAACATGTTGAAAGGATGTAAGCCTTCCCTGGAGGGACTTTTGTTTCCATTTGTAAAAAGCTGAAAGCAGTTTAGTGTCAAAAGTGTCAAAATAAATAATAATAGGAATAAATTTTTAAATAAAAAAAGATAATAACTTTTTAAATTTTAAAAAAATAATTCAGGACTAGAAAAATAGTACCGAGGGTAAAGCACTTGACTTGCATGCAGCTTATCTGGGTTCAATCCCTGCACTTCATATAGTCTTCCAAGCCCAGCCAGGAATGATCCCTGCTCACAGAGCCAGCAGTAAGCCTTGAGCACTACTGATGCCAACAGACAAATGTTCCACGAGAGCAAGACTCAAGCTTCATAGTTTACACATATGCATTCCCAATTACGGAGCCAATGGAGGCTTCCGATCTGGGGAGAAATCTTCACCTCCTTGGTTCCACTTTCTTCCTCTGCCCAATGAAACAGATGCACAAGTCTTGCCTTCTAAAATCCTGGTGACAAAAAATTATTCCTACACAGTGACCTGAGTGACAGCATGCCCAAGCATTCCTGGAACCTGTGTTCCCTGAATGGTGTGAGGGACTCACAGTTGCTTCCCTGGATTGAGAGAGCCAAGGTCCAGCTCCCGGTCAAATTCGGTGCGAATGTCTTCCAGGGCCCCGTCATCCCCAAAGGCCCCCCATTCTGTGTTGATGCACATCCGACCTTCATCGCCCTCCACCAGGTCAATGTTGCTCAGATCCTCCATGTAGCACGCATTGGTGCCGGTGCCTAAATGAAGCAGAGAGAACAGGCAAAGACAAATGAGCTCCCAGTGGGGCTGAGCCTGAGAAACCACACAACTTCCCGAGAGTCTGCTCAAGAACCTGCAAAGTGCTTCTAGTGCATTCCCAGGGGTCAGGTCTCTCCCAGGGAAGAACCTTCAGCAAGCCTGGGGGTTCACGAGGTATAAGGTGGGCAAATAAGCCTACACTTCTCGTGGGGTTCATTGCTTGCTGTAATCAATGCAATTGGTTGTGGAGAAAGTCCCTGATGAATATAGATGAGCACTGACAAAGCACATTTACAAAGAAATCCATGAATTAACTGGGTAAAGGGAACTACAATAACCCCAAAGCAGAGCATAGGTGCTCAGTTAGCACTTACAGGAAAAAAGAAAGGAAGGAGGGAGGGAAAAAGAGAAGGAATGAAGGGAAGGAAGGAAGGAAGGAAGGAGGGAAGGAGGGAAGGAGAGAAGGAATAAGGGAAGGAGGGAAAGAAGTAAGGACAGATGGATGGGCGGGTGGATGGATGGGTGGGTAGGTGGATGGATGGACAGATGGATGGATGGATGGATAGATGGATGTATGGATGGCGGGTGGGTAGATGGATGGCTGTGGGTTTTAATAATCTATCTCCCCCACTTTTTTCTCCTGAAAGAACCAATATTCACACCACAGAATTAACTCCATGGAAGCAAAGCTCCCATCCTGCCCCATCCCAAGCCCCCTCAAGAGCAAGCTGGTTGAGTTACCAATGATGACACCGACTTCACAGTGTGGATCATCAAAGGCACATGTCATCATAGTCCCTACAGTGTCGTTGACCAAGGCCAGGATGTCCACATCTAGGTTCTGCTGGAATGGAGGGCCCAGAACACATCAGTACCTCGCCGTGGGGGAGGAAGGATTCCCCTTCATTCCCCGCAGAGGAAACAAAGATTGGGTGATTGGTTGAGACAAACACTAAATCCTGCCTGCGAGGTGCAGAATCTGGGGGGCGAAGCAACTCAGTGAGGAGCTGGAGAGGAGACCCCTCAACCCCGCACACCTGCTTCATGAGTAAAGGCCTTTGGGCCATGGACAGATGAGGGCCGGGCCACAGGACTCCAGCCATTTTTGGACAGACCCTGCACATGGATTCCTCCTGGGAGCAAGGGCACCTTCAGGAAAAGGCACCACAATCCAGTGGGCAGTGCAATCAGCCTCAGCCCAGCCTCCCCAGGGGCAGCGGCCCTGCTGTCCCACTTTGCTGGTCAACTCAGTCCCCGCCATCACGGCTGCTGGAGGTGGCAGAGCATTTTAGAGCAAAGTCAAACTAATAAGAGAAAAATACAGGCAACAATTGTAAACCAGTCTAAAGGAGAGACACATCCAAAGATTTCCCCTTACTGCCAGGGTCACAAGAAGCTTGGGGTTATTTGTGTTGCTTCAGCTTAGCAAGGAGCATGCCTGGGTTTGGTTTAGATTATTAGGAAATGTATTCATGAGACTGCGGGGAGGGGGGCAGAGTGCCTGCACTGAGGTGAGTGTGACCCTGGGTTTTTAATTTTTTGGTTTTGGGGTCACACCTGGTGATATTCAAGTGTTATTTGTGGCTCTGCACTTAGGAATCACTTCTGTCAGTGCTCAGGATACCACATGGGATGCTGGGGATTGAACCCAGGACAGCCATGTGCAAGACAAGTACCCTACCTGCTGTACTATCGCTCCTGTCCCTGAGCCACAATTCTTTTAAAGATGGGCATGCAACTTCATGGTAGATGCATATTCTGCATGGGCAAGGCCCTGGACTTGAATCCTGGCAACACACACATAAACACACACACACACACACACATGCGTGCACACACACACACACAATCAAGGGATTTCATGAACAGAATGTAGAATTCATTCATGTAGAATCCTGAATGGGAATGGAAAACGAAAATCTTTTAAGCCTCAGAGAGAAGTGGGGAGCTGGGCTATGGTGCACAGCATGGCGTCTAGCCAATCTCTTCCCCAGAGGGCTAGGGCAGCTGGAGGGGTCCCAGGGAAGTGCTGGATCCTCTTTCAACAAGGACTGGGTCAAGTCCCATGAACCGAGACTCAGGAATGCTCACCAGAAGGTGTAGCTCAATTGTCCACATCTGTCCACATTGGTAGGGCCTTCCTTAGGTCAGCTCCTCCTTTAGTTCTCCTGTCCACCCAGGCACACAACACAAGACACCTCCTCCCGCCAAGTCAAAGGGCTCCATTGGGCAAGCAGAAATTCCTTACCTTGTGCTTCTTCATGGCCTTTTTTAGCGTGCGCACAACATCTGTGTCCTGAACGCCCCGTGCCTTAAACTTCTTCGTCCAGGAGAGCAGGATGCCCTGGGCATGAGTGCAGAGAGGGCGGCCGTGAAGGAGACGCGTCTTTCTGAAAACGGGCTGCTCCAAGTGTTTTCCCCACAACCTCCTCTGAGAGCAGAATCGCCCCCACGCTTTCCAGCCCTTCCTTAGGCTTGAATCGGAAAATCATCTTCATTCCTCTCGTGGAGCACGGTGAGCCATGCGTTGGGGTAGTGGGGAAAGGCACTGCTACAGACAACATCTGGGTTCCCCAGGCAGCTGGCCAGTCACTGGAAAGCTCTGAGCCCATGCGGGCTCAATTTCTGCCACTCTCGAGAATGTTCTGGAGAAATCGCCTGTCATGTGATGCACATGCAGGGGGCCCAACTTATCAGCCTCCCGAAACAGGTGGGACTCCCGTGGGAACTTCAAGTGAGAAAAACGGTTCCTAATGTTTCCTTGGCACGTGTGCAGCCTGAGTGTTCACAGTGCTGTCAAGCACGTGTGTTGCCCACACATGTGTCCCTGCTCTCCTCTCTTGGGATGTGGCCTTTCATACTTTAAAACTGGGAGGTGTCACACCACCCATACTCCAAGAGTACTGCACCACATTTGATGGGGTTTAAAGTAGGAGGCAACCAATCTTAGAGGAATTTTTTTTACAGATACATACATGTATATATATATATATTTATATATATGTATACACACACATATATACATACAAGGCTCAACCTTTAACAACATGTTAGTGATCCCTTATAGAAGGGCTTAATGACCCCTGGGTGAAATACAATACAAACAATATTCATACTCTTTACTCTAATGAAACTTTTTTGTAGCATTTTCAGCCATTTTTCATAACAAACAACATAAAATAAATGATTTTGGTTCTTCTTTGGGGCAGGGGAGGGAGTTCAGATGGAAACATCTGAAATATGGTGATGGGAAGGTGTAATGGTGGTGGAATTGGTGTGTAATCAAATATTGTGAAATACTTTATAAAATAAAAAAGTTCTAAGAAACAACTGGGAGGTACTCTCTGCTCTCTTGAGTGTGTTCTCTCTCTCTTTCTCTCTTTCTCTTTCTGTCTCCCTCTTTCCTCAAAATTTTCAAACAAAACCTTTTTTTACTTCAAAAATAAATAAATAATGATAAAGTGTTTCCACAACTGAGTTTGGCGGGAGGGGACTGATAGGGCAGAGACATTGGGGTTCTTGGGGAGGGAGATGGGTGAGAGGTCTGATGCTGGAATTATATACACAGAAAAACATCATTAAAAGTATTATATATCACAGAACCTCAATCAGCCCAAAAAAGTTTTTTAAATTAAGATAAAACAAAATGCCATTTCCAGGATTGAAGAAACAGTACACAGGGTGCTTGCCTTGCATGAGACTGACCCAGGTTTGATCCCCAACGCCACATATGATCCCCCCTGAGCAATGCCAGGAGGGATCCCTGAGGCTCTCCCCGGCAAAAAAAAATATCATAAAATAACAAAAGTGTTTCCCAAATGCGGGACCAGAGTGATATAGTACAGCAGGTAGGGTGCTTGCCTTATACACGCCAACCTGGGCTCAATTCCCTGAGTGCAGAGCCAGGAGTAACCAATGAGTATCACCAAGCGTGACCCAACGCCTTTTCCCCTTGTTCCAACCCCCCCCCCAAAAAAGGTGTTTCCCAAATTCTTTGTGTCTGGCATAGCAAACAGATTTTTTTCCAACTGGAAAACTTGAAAGTTAAATACACCTGAGCTGACAGTCAAGAGAGCAGTAGAGTCCAAACATACAGGTTCCCTGGCCCCACCTGACAGTCTGTGTTCACAGAAGAAGGAGACTGTGGCCTCACAGTGGGCAGATAGGCATTCCCATGAGATGGTTCAAATGTTTCTTCCCTACACCTAGTGAAAGTTCCCCCTAACAGCTACCCTCAGAGGCTATGATAAGAGTGGGGTCCCCTTGGATAAAATATGAGAACTAGGGCAGGAGGCTGCTTGTGATGTATTTTTCCGCCAAAGTCCTGGATGGAGAAATCATACACACACACACACACACACACACACACACACACACACACACCAAGAAGAGGTGAAAGTTTGGTTCTCAAAGTCAAACTCTCCTTCAGGGCTTAAGAGTTTTCTTCCTTCTCCCTGTGCTTCCTGTTCTTGTACTTGAACGAGGGCTTGACTGGGGACTCAATCCTGACTCCTTCTTTCTCCACTGCCTCCTGGGGCCTCACCCTTCCGGTAAGCAGAAACAATGGTATTTCATAGCAGACTGCACACACAGCCTCTTCAACAAAGTCCTGAAACGTCCTCGGTACCGTTTTCCCCTCCTCAATTCTTTCTTTATAAAATAAGGAAAAAACAAAGTCCCTCGGTGCAGTCTATCTCAGGCCTAGGGATGATGATAAGTTCCCTCATGGTGGTGGAATCAAAGACAAAAAAAGACAAAAACAAACAAAAACAAAACAAAACAAAAAAAACGGATTCAACCTTTCCACTACCAGAGAGCGGCCATCGCCTACTAAATCCAAGACGTGATACCAGAGATGCTGGTAGAGAAGAACAACATAAAATAATGCCTGCCCTGAAAGAACGGTGGGCTTCCCCTGAAAGAAATTAATAAAATAGAAGAAGGAAAAAACAGGGAAGCTTCTGCCGATCTCTCATTCCCAGCCTGACCCCTCTGTGGTGCGGTCCCACATCCCCCAGCCCTCACCCCCAAATCCTGTGTAGCTTCTTCCCTCCTCCTCGAGGACCTTACCTCTTCCAATTTAGTCTGTCTGCAGGGGAAGGAAAACGTCAGGCCCAGGGGCAGTTTCTTATGCTCCAAACCTTTGGTCTTCATAAAATCTGCCAGACAGTCAGCTATATAATCAAACAGCTGCAGCGGAGAGAAAGCACAGGACAAGGAGCTCAGGGCCAGTCACCCCCAAACTGCATGCCTCGTCTCTCCTCCTCTCCCCAGACCCCTGCTCTCCAGTACCTCTGAGCCGTTCCCTCGGATGATTTCATTGGGGGTTGGGTAGAACTGACTCTCCATATGGATGTTGCGTTTCCCCTCTTCAGAGACTTGTACCTTCAAGACTCGAAATTTGGATCCTCCAAGATCCAGGGAAAGAAACTCCCCAGTTTCTGTCAAACAAGCACAAAGGTGTTGGTGGCTAAGCCCTGCATTAGGATCCGTGTGTGTCAGGCGCACCGCCAATCTCGTGCTGGAATCCTTGGTGCCTGTCGCCGAAGCTGGCAAAGTGCCACCAGTGACCTGAGGGCCCTGTGGCGGCGTGGGAAACCAGATGGTCAGGGACACCAGCTATCGTGGAAATCACGAGGCAGGTTCCCGCAGCGACTCTGAGTCCAGAAGGACTGTCGGGCCCAGAGGGAGGCACAACCTGGCCCAGGGTGAGGTTTCTTTGACCACCGCTGCTGTGATGACCCTCGGGATCTTTAGGGGCCCCTCTGTTTTCCCCTTTCCTGAGCTGGTCCCTTGCATTGCCCCCATTACTAGTGAAGTTCTTCCTAAAGGAACAATCACTCTCCACAAAAGTGCAGGTTCCTGGGGACCAGTCCCAGGGAAACTCCCTCTACCTCCCACCCATCAGAAAATTACGTCAGAGCTCCCTGCACCCCCAAATTCTCCTGCCTCCTCAGGCTCTCTGGAGAGAAATGGGATCCCTCCTCGAACCCAGGATGCTAACAGTGCCCTCAGAGGCATTCAGTGCTGCTCTTCAAGCTCCAGCCCTTGGGAGTAGGGGGGGTGGGGAAGATTTCTCCAGACACAGAGTTTCTGAGTGGGAGGCCCGAGGGAGTCAGAGAGCACGGTTTGGTTTCATTGGTTATCGTGAAGTTCCATGCAGGAGCTGAGGACAAGGGCCAGGGAATCTTACAGCACTCCTGAACCCCCTCACCCCATTCTCACGTTAGGCCGGCCAGCCAGTGGCAGTGCAGGGCTACAGTGCTTACCCTGCACTCACTCAGTCAAACCTGACTGATCCACAGCACCCAGGGTCCTCCGGACACTGCCCAGACTAGCCAAAAAGAAAAAAGAAAAAAAGAAAAGAAAAGAAAACTCCAGCAAGACAGTAGGACTAACCGGCCTAGGTCCTGCCCATGTCACTAAGAGAGAAGTGCGAGGACCCGGGACTTAGCAAGTGACTGCCCTCTCCTAGGGACGCACCCCACTGGGGTGTTGGTGAGTTATTGTGGGGTGACCTGAGCAGGCAGGATTTTTCCAAACCTTTGATCAGTTTCCTTCTGACCAAGCCACACCCGCTGCTATGCTGCAGGCCAGAAGGCACATCCCACACTTCAAAGTCCGCCTTCTTTCCTCTCTGGGGGTGCCGCATTGCGGGGGTGGGGGGGAAGTCTGCCAGGAAGCCAGCAGGACTTGGCCCATGCTCCCATGAGTGTACACCCGTACCTGTGGACTCAATAACTTCCTAGGAAATGACCCACAGGCCTGCCAGGGCCCAGCCCTCTGCACCTGCAGAAGCTCGTGGGCCTGCACGGAGAGAGCAGGGCCAGAGCCAGGCTTTTTTTTTTAATTATTATTTCCTTCCTTCTGCTTTCTTGGGGACTCATTCACCGTTTTTCTGGTTGTGTGTTTCTGTTACTAATTGGAACTTTTTTCTTGTCCTTCTCTGTACAGCTTTCCCTAGGTCTCATAGGTTCTGATATCTTGTATCTGCATTTTGCTTTTCCCTTAGGAATCTCATCATTTTTTCAGTGCTACCCAATTTGACCCAGCGTTTGTTCAGTATTCTATCAATGAATCTCCAAATCAATACGAGTTTTCTGGGCTAGAGTGATAGGACAGAGGGCAGGACACTTACCTTGCGTGCAGCTGACCTGATATGTTCTTCCAAGCTCCACCAGCAGTGATCCCTGAGCTCAGAGCCAGGAATAAGCCCTGAGCACCGCCAGGTGGACCCCACCCCTTAAAATCGAGTTTTCCTCATTTTGAGTTATTTGACCCAGCCATTGTCCCAGGGAGACCCAGAACCAGCTAATGCAAAAGGTTCCCTCCAGAGCCCCCCAAATTTCAGTGCCTGCCCTTTGCAGAGCCCCAGAGGCCCTCCTGGAGTTGGATGGAGCTCTGGGCCCCTGAGACTGGGGATGCCTTTGCTCCTGGCTCTCAAGTGACCTGGAGACAACAGTGACGCCGGAAGGTCTTCTGAGCACTGTGTGCATCTGTGGATCCTCAGCAGGTCGTGCAGCAGCGGCCTGGCAGAGCACAGGCCCTTCCCTGTGTGGCTTTATCTAGAGGTGGAGAGTAGGGGCACCTGCTAGAACTTCAGAGAGAGCAGAGATTTCACACCCTAACCCCTGAGTTCTGAAATGAGGCGAGTGAAGGTTTCATCTGGAACAGAAACGATTAGCAGTTGACCTGACTTGGGAGATTATTCTGGATTATCTGGGTGGGTCTAAAATAGTCACTCTTTTTGTCTATTTTGGGGGGCCACACTTGTTTTGGCAGAGTCGCTTCTGGTGGGCACGAGGGACCATATGGGGTACTGGGCATTGAAGTCACGTCAGCTGCCTACCTGGCTCCGTGTATTCACTCTAAATGCAGGTGAGGGGCGCAGAGGAGTCAGAATAGAGACATTTGAAGGTGCCACATGACTGAATTTGAAGACAGAAAAGGGTAAAACCCAAGAGCTGTAGGGGGCCTCCAGACGCTGGAGAAGGTGATGAAATGGTCTCCCTGAGTCTGCAGTGGGATCAGAGCTCCACCCCTCCCCCACCCCAGCACCCTGATCACAGCCCAGAGACCATCTCCAATGCCTGCCTCTGAACGGTGGGGGAACAAGGGAGGGGAGGGGGCGAGGCAGGCTGTGCTGCTAGTCCCAACCCTCAGCTCTCACCTCGTAGTGTTCAGGGGTGACACAGAGCTGGGAACCAGACCCAGGAATTGTGCTTGACCACTTGGCCACTGCCAAACTCGTGGTGTTTTAAGATGTTAAATTAGTCATACTTTGTTTCAGCAGTCATAAGAAACTAACACCTAGGACAACATTCTTATTTTACAGATGAAGAAACTAAAGACAAATATTGGGAGCAAGGGGCTGTGTGTGTGTGTGTGTGTGTGTGTGTGTGTGTGTGTGTGTTGGAATTGGTAACACCCAGAGGTGCTCAGAGCAAACTCCTGGCTCTGCACTCAAGAATCACTCCTGGTGGGACTTGGGAGACTAGGTATCGTTCTGAGGATTGAACCCAGGGCTGACAAGCACCCCATAACTGTACTATCTCTCGGGTCCAAAGGCTCTTTTGCCGGTAGTCCCTGCAGAATGACACAGTCAGATCTAGAATGGTGATCACCTGACTTTTGTCTGCTTCCTCCCATTTCTCATGACCAAGAGTCTCAAATCTATATACCTGGAAGGAAAATGCCTCTTTTCATTCATTCAACAAATATTTCTCAGTCTAGTGTGCGCCAGGGGCACAGGATACTTTGGTGAAGAATTCACAGACCCTGGAAGAGACGTTCCCTGAAATGCATGCACAGACCCTGGGAGAGACGTTCCCTGAAGTGCCCCCCTTAACCCTGACCAGCACCCACCACAGTCCGGGGCTGCTTCCCACAGGGAGGCAGCATGTCCACGCTGAGATGGGAAGCTCAGTGGGAGGGGTGGGGGG
Organism: Sorex palustris; assembly: GCA_028565675.1. Taxonomy (NCBI): domain Eukaryota; kingdom Metazoa; phylum Chordata; class Mammalia; order Eulipotyphla; family Soricidae; genus Sorex; species Sorex palustris. The sequence goes on along the minus strand of JAOXYA010012600.1, from coordinate 5,364 downwards.
TCACCCGGGGAACAATGTTGAGTTCCAGCTGGAGAGGGAGCGAAGTGTGGGAGGCAGACAGGGAAATGACAAGGTGCATTTGTCATGGGACTCAGGCTAGAAACGGCCAGTGGCCAGTGCCACTAAAGCACAGATAGAGTTGCAGGATGGGGAATGGGTTGGGGAGGGAAGTCCGGGAACAGGAGGTAACTTGAGGGACATCCCAGCCAAGAAGGAACATGGGAAGCAAGTTGGGGGTCACTCACCAGTGCCGTCTGGAATGGCCCTGACAAAGGTGGGGAGCATCTTCACCGAGGCGGTGGGGTTGGTGTCCTTCCCCAGGCCCTTCCGCATCTCGGCCTGGAACCGTGCCATGATGTCCAGCAGCGTCTCATCGGACAGTCTCATGTGGTAGAGGAACCTGTCGACCTGTGACACATGCCCAGGTGGGTGCTGGCCCTGCATCCCCGCTTTGGCTTCTGGGGCTGCGGAGTACCCGGGACTCTTGCTCTGCCTCCGCACCTTGGGCAAGGCAGGGGTTGAACCGAATGTAGGAGATGGCAGGAAGGTGGCCATCGAGTCCTAAAGGAACCGTTCCTTCATTTTACTTTGGGGATTTGGGGCTGGAGGCCACATTTGGTGGCACACCTGGCTCTGAGCTCCAGGGTGGCTCCTGGTAAATGCTCATGGTACCATGCTGTGCTTGGGATAAACTGGGGTCAGCCTCATGCCAGAGAAGCACCTTAATTCCTGTGTTTTTTTTTGGGGGGGTCACACCTGGTGACAATGGAGGGGAAAATACTTAGAGTATTCAGGAATTTTAAACTCCCAAATATAGAAGTTTGTTTGTTTTCTTTTTTTTCCAAATAAAAACAGTATGTACCCAAACATGTTTTCCGTTATTTATTGGCTGCTAAGACATTCAGAGCTAAATGAAGTTTCCACATTGGTGAAAGGATGAGTGTAGGAACACTGTATGCCTGAAATTCAATCAAGAACAATTTTGTAACTGTATTATCTCACGGTGACTCAGGAATAAAACAATAATAATAATAAAATTGAGTTTCCAATTGCAATCTTTTTTAAAACTTCAAATTCCATTTTGTAAAAACTGAAATCTTTCTCATGAAATTACAGTTTAAATTCTTGTTTTGTATTAGGTCCACACCTGGATATGCTCAGAGCTTATTATGCTCAAGGGTCCAGGGGTCACTCAAGACTGACTTCTGGCTCCGCACTCTGGGATCACTCCTGGTAGTGCATGCAGTACCATATGAGGTGCTGGGGATTGAACGGGGGTCGGTCATGTGCAAGACAAATGCCTTTAACCCTTGGACTATCTCTTGAACCCCAAGATGCAGTGTAATTTTTAAAGCCAGTTCAAATGGCTTAAAAATGAGTTGATGTCACTTAAGTAGTCAGGAAATCAGGACCAAGAGCCCCTCACTACCCCCACAGAAGGAAGCCGTAGAAATTCTGGAGGCTCTCCTCCATCCATCCATCCATGAGAAAGAAGCTGTCCCATCAGCAAAGGCAGAGGAGTTTCCTTTCTCGTGTGAATGCTGATCAGTTGAGGTGGCAGCCTGGACTCCCAGAGCTCACTGGGTCGGGTTCGCTATGGGGCATAGGGTGGGTGGCAAAGGTGCCCTATTTCTGCCACCCTTGGTGGCCTCTCCCATCTAGTTTCCAGAGGCTTACTCCCAACCTGTTCAAGTCGGCATGCCCCCGGAGGAAGCTCTCCCGTGTGTCTCTAGGGCAAGAGCATGTGTGGATGTCTACATGGTGCCTCATGTGGTCACTTCGCCCATCCCTGCCATCCCTTCAGGCAGCCCTAGTGGCCTGGGCAGGACTTCCCCTGGCAGCAGAAGGACTCCAGAGAGGCCTCCACATGCCTTGCACCAAGGTGAGGTTTGTGTTCCCAGCTCGGAGCAATGTCTGCAAATTCTACACACAAATATCACTTCATATTGGGGTTGGTAGGGGCATGACTTTTATCAAACAGGGCAGACCACCGTCAGTCGAACTGGAGACAGCATTTCTAGACAGTCTGTTTCCATTACCCATATGGTGAAATGGCCCCAAGGCTCTGGGAACTGGGGACCAGGGTGAGGCCAAAAATACCTTTACATGAAAAGGGTACATGGACTTTTAGCAGGGCTGAGGAGAGTGGATGACACCAGGCTAAGCTTCACTCAGAACTTCCTGTGCACTCGTGTGTGTGTGTGTGTGTGTGTGAGAGAGAGAGAGAGAGAGAGAGAGAGAGAGAGAGAGAGAGAGAGAGAGAGAGAGACTGGTTGGATAACCCAGACACTCAGACTGGAGAAAACCAGGAAGCAGACATGCTCCCAGTGAGCAGGGCTTGGCAGAGGATGAGACACACTGCACAAGGCCCTCAGACTGTGCCCCTGGGTCTAGCATTCACTTTCCCTCAGCCTCACATTACGAGGACCTTTCAAACAATTAAAAATTATTCTGAATTACAGTAGTTGGACTGTCACTTAGAACTCTGGGTGAAAGTTAGCAAGAGTTTCTTGTTATTTATTTATGTATTTATTTATTTTTCATCTTCCACAGCACCTGGTAGAGTACGTAGATGTGAAGAAACAAACATATATTCAGACCAAAACAAAGCTCTAGCTTTTTATCCCAGCTGGTGAACTGGGCTGTGAACCGGGCCTACGTGCAACTGGGCAGGTGGCTGAGTTACGGAAAACCCAGCCCATTTTGTGACAAAGCAGCATGTGATTATATTCTACAGCAAGGAGTCAATAAGCAACACATTGGACAGGAAGAGCAAAGTTAATAAAAAAAAAAAAACATAAGCTCTGAGCTGCTGATATGAAACGTGGGCGGGAAGTGACTTTAGACATCACCTGGTCCAAAGGTGCCAGATTATGAGGTGAAAGCCATAAACCTAGTGATTCTGCTTCTGCAAATCTGTCCTTAGAACACAATTCTGAAGCTAGAGAATACTGAATACATTCATATGTACTTATCATGGCAATATCTCAGATGTTAATCAGTGCTTCTGAAAGTAGGGAATATCCAAGAAAAATGTTAAGTTTGGGCATATTCAAATGAACACTAGAAGGACACTCAAACAATAATTCTGGGGAACTGGAGAGAGTACAGCAAGTAAGACACTTGCTTAGCATGCAGACAACCCCATTTCAATCCCTGGCATTACATATGACCCCTAAGCAGTGCCAGGAGTGAGCCTTGAACTCAGAGCCAGAGGTAAGCCCTGAGCAAGACCAAATGCATGGGACTCAAAAACAAACAAAAATATTTGAAATAAAAATAATTATGGATAAATTAACGAGTAAAATTTTAATATTTTTCATTGTAAATAATTTCAGAACCCCAAATTGAGTTATCCCAAAGATAATGGAGAAGCAAGCCTTACATGGTTTCACTATAAGAATTTGTGAATGAAATAAGATTCAGAATTGTGTGTTCCTATAAACGGTAATTGTAAGAACATGTGCCATAAAAACCATGACAGGGGTTTTCACATGGCAAATCTGACAGTGCTTGGGGGGGGGGTGGGGTTAGTGGAAACATTTTCGCTTTTCATAATGTTGACTTAACACACTGTAAAAAGCACACAGTGAACACCTCACCCGTTCTCTGATCTGCGGGTCAGGGACCAGGCCTGGTTCAATGTCATCAATAGGTCAAATAACATCAATAGATCGAATGAGAGACTCTGTGAAAGGAGTTTCCTTCCTCCCTGTTTTGGTTGTGAACTAAGTCGGAAGGAGGTGGTGGGCTAAAGCTGCATGTCTAGTGTGTAGCTGTGCTGGGCTAGCCAGTGGCTCCACAGGAAAGGGAGAGACCCTGCCATGTCCTGGGCCAGAGGAGGGAAATGCCTTTGTCTGGCGCTTTCACCCCACGGATGCATGAATGAGCCAGTGTTCTTCGAATCTGGGACAGCTCATAAATCACCTCTCACCCACAGACCTGCAGGTGGCTATGAAGTTTTCCCCAGCCTCTGCTCGGCTCCCTCTCAGCCTGCTGGCCTCCCCCGGCTGGTTGGGGAAGGGTCCCCACTGCCCCAAAGGACCTGTTTGCAGTCCTGGGGAGGCAAACGGGTTCTGCCCGAGTTCAGAGTGTAACAATCAGATGCGAGATTGGAGAGGCACAGACAAAGAAGGTGCCGGGCAGTGCTGGGGCCAGGCAGCCGCCCCGGAGGCTGAGGAGATGCTCCAGGCTGCAGCCTCACTGAGCAGGTGCTGAAAGCTGGGCTGTAACCCCCAAAGGAAAACTCAGATATATTGCCAGACTGACTCTTAATGTGTTGGGATTTTCTATGACCGGCGGAGCAACAGCACAGTGGGGAGGGCATTTGCCTTGTGTAGGGTTGACCAGGGTTTGATCTCTTGCACCCCATCTGGTCCCCAAAGCCTGCCGGGAGTGATTCCTGAGCACAGAACCATGAGTAAGCTCCAACTCGCACAGAAAACGGCCCAAAGGACAAAACAATAATGACATTTTCTACAGCCTCCGCCCTCTCTCAAATGAGCAGGATTCGGTGGGAGTTAAGTGTGGGGAGCCGAGTCCTTCCTCTGTTCTTGCAAGGGAGAGCCTGGGGACTTGGGGCTTCCCCTCCCTCTGCCTTAAGTATCTGGGAAGTGACTGGGAGAGGCTGGCCTGGAGCACCAGTGTTAGCTGTGAGCTAAACTCCCTCCAATCCCCACCACCCCCAACCTCTGGCAGCTGAGGTGGTCATGGGCAGGCTGGGCTTATTCCTCGCTGGTGGCCTTTGGTTGAGGGACAACTTTTCATCAGCCCATGTGGAATGAATTCTGTAGGTGAGTTTTTAGGGAAAGTGACAACATAGCACACAGCACAAATAGTATATCGCTGGCACAGGCTAATGTAAATATTTTCCTTATTGTTCAATAAAGCATATTCCTGAGTCCCTAGTCTTTCAAATATATTTAGAATCAGGCAAATTTGGGGCTGGAGCAATAGTACAGAGGGAAGGGCACTTGCTTGCATGTGGCCAACAGGGGTTCGATTCCCGGCATCTCATTTGGTCCCCCAAGCACCATGAGGAGTAACTCCTGACTACAGACCAGGAATACCCCCCGAGAATCCCCAGATATGGCCCTAAAACCAAAGCAACAAACAAAAGAAATCAGGTGAATTAAAGTTTCTCAAAATCTCTTTGGTACTGGAGAGCTAGTACAGTAAGGTGCTTCCCCTGCCGAGGTCAGCCTTGAGTTCGATTGGGAGGGAGGGAGGGAAGAAGGAAGGAAGGAAGGAAGGAAGGAAGGAGGGAAGGAAGGAAGGAAGGAAGGAAGGAAGGAAGGAGGAAGGAAGGACGGAAGGAAGAAAGGAAGAATGGAAGGAAGGAGGGAGGAAAGAAAGGAGGAAATG
>JAOXYA010012571.1:0-13915 GCA_028565675.1 Sorex palustris | reverse complement strand
CCCTCCCTCCTGCTCTCCCTCCCCCTCCCTGCCCCCCCAGCTCTTTCCCTCTGCCCAGCCCAGCCTGGCAGCACTATCCCCCCACACACACTCAGGGACCACAGCTCCTTCCAGAAGTTTCTGCTGTGAGCGTGTCTGCGGGTCTGTGCAGCCGTGAGACAGCCTCAGCCACGTGCCCCCACAGCCACGGGGGTGGGGGGCGTCACTGGTGGTCACTAGCCAGTGCCCAGCCTGGGGCTCACCTGTCCCACACCCGCCCTCTGTTGTGAGACATGGGTGCAGAAGAGCCCCAAGCCCCTCGGGGACCCCGACCCGGCCCAGGGACATGGGGCCCACGGAGGGCAGCGCTGTAGCGCCCGCCTGACGATCCAGCAAGCCGCCAGGTTCCTGGCAGAGTCAGTCACAGTCACGCGCCCACCCCCACCCTGGCCTCCCCAGCCACGTGGTCAAGAGGCCCAGCTTCCTCCTCATGTTACACGAGTCCATCTGGAAGCATCTGGAAGCATCTGGAAGCATCTGGCGGGCTGGAGTGGCCATGTCTGGCACAAAGGGCCCGTCACGGAGGACGCGGCGTGGGCCCAGGCAGTGACTCGGTCTCCTGCATCCCTGGGAGTCTGCTACCCCTGCAGGCTGGTGCTCCTGGGAGCTCCCCAGGGCAGGCCCGGTGGTCAGGGGGCTTCCCAGAGGAGGAGCTGTTCCCAGCCAGGCCTTTGGCACTGGGGTGGATTTTCCCAGGGAAGCTGCGTTCCCGGCCGGCCTGCCGCAGTTAACCCGTGGCAGCCTCTCCTCCCGGGAATGCAGGCCGGGCATAACCCTCACCCGCGCTTCCCGCTCACTGTCTCCCGCTGCCACTGTGAGGAAGTGAACCCTGGTGTCCAGCCCGAGAGTGCGAGGGTCCCGGGTCGCGCCCAGTGGCACTGGTGGGGGCCCTCCTCCCACCCCCACCTGTAGGGTGCTGGGGGCAGAGAGGGTGCAGCATAGCAGAGCGGGCTGCCCAAGCGGGGTCTGTCATCTTCACAGGAGGGAACTTAGTCCTGAAAGGTGGACCCGGGGCAAGAGGGTCTCGGTAAACGTCCCCTTGAGGGAGCAGAGCACAGGAGAGGGACACCAGCCGAGCACACCCAGGGATTGGTTGGATGAATGGGCGTAGAGGAAGGGGGAGTGGGTGGATGGAAGGATGGATGGATGAACAGACAAATGGATGGATGTATGGATGGATGGTGGATGGGTGGATGGATGGAAGGAAGGATGGAGGGATGGAGGGATGGATGGAAGGGTGGATGGTGGATGGGTGGATGGATGGAAGGATGGATGGATGGTGGATTGATGGATGGATGGAAAGATGGATGGATGGGTGGATGGATGGAAGGATGGATGGTGGATGGGTGGATGGATGGAAAAATGAATGGAAGGATGGATGATGGTGAAGGAATTGATGGATGGAAAGATGGATGGATGGTGGATTGATGGATGGATGGAAGGAAGGAAGGGTGGGTGGATGGATGATGGATGATGGGTGGGTGGATGAATTATGAGAGGGTGGTTGGACGGGTGTGTGGGTGGATGGATAATCATGGCTGGATGAATGGAATCATGGGAAGGAAGCGAGGTGGGTGGGTAACAGTTGGTTGGTGGATGGTAAGTGGATGGGTGTTGTACAGGTGGGTGGGTGGCTGATGGATGACTAACCGAGCGGATGGACGAGGGAAGGAGGTGATGGGAGTGTGGAGGTCAGAGGCAGCTGGAAGGTGACTGGGTGGACGTGCCAACACAAGGCATGCGGCCAGGTGCACGAGCGTCTTCCACCTTCTCTCATGGGCAGGACGCTCAGAGCAGCCTGGGGGTGGTGACGTCCATGAAAAAACTCAAGAGGAGGTGAAAGCATGAGAAAGGCGCCCACCAGGCCAGCTGGGGGTAGGGGGTGGGGCGCTCGCCCTCAGGTCTCTCCCGAGCACAACAGCACCAGGCCCCCCCGCGGCCACGGCTGAGTGACCCCCCTCGCCCTCCCTGCTGGCCCCAACGAGGCTGCTCCAGGCCACGGAGCCCGGCTCCCGCCTCCTGGGGCCTCGGCGGCCGGAACGCAAGACTCACTCGGCCAGGGAGGCCGTGGAGACTCTGGGGAAGCCCAGAACACAGTGTCCTTGTGCTGGACACAGCGGCCAGCACGGCCTCTCTCGCTGCCTGTTCAGGGGTGGGGAGCGGGGAGGCCCCAGGACGGACCAACGCACCTAAGGACAGGAAATGACTCAGCAGCTGGGCCCGCGGGAGCCGGGTGGCGTCAGGAGACCTGGACGGGCACTGAGTCAGGCCACAGGCGAGGGACGGCGTCACCCGCACCACTGCCCCTCCCCTCCCTCCCCTCCCTTCTCCTCTTTCCCTCTCTCTCTCTCTCCCTCTCTCTCTGTCCAGCCCTGCCAGGCTCCCATAAGTGACTGACTAAGTGACTGATGGGCTGCAGTGGTGGCAGCTCCCATACTTCCGTTTACACGTGTGGGGTGACATGCTGGCCGCCACCCGTTAGTGGGTGAATCATGAGACGTGGTCAGCCAGACCCTGAGGAGCCGTAACCCTGCCAGCCCTGGCCCCTCTCCCCGACAGCCGGACCCGCCCAGTACCCCAGCCCAGACCTTCCCACAGAGACAGCAGCAGAAACTCGGTTGGGGACAGTGTGCCAATAGTCCCGAGACCTGAGCCGCCCGGCTCTGAGACTGCAGGGCAGCGGGGCCCTGGGCAGTGGGAGCCTCTGAGACCCTGCAGGGCAGCGGGACCCCAGGGCGCTGGGGTGGGGGTCTCTTGAGGGACGGTCCTGGCTCTTCCTAGCAGCATCCCATAGTGCGAGGGGCCACAGTTCTAGATGGTTTTGCTTTGCATGAGAGAAAAAAATGTTTTGGGCCCATGCTAACTCCGTGAGAACCAGCGCTGCTGACACGTGTCCAACGGGCAGAGCCAGGCGCCAAGGGCCCTCACTGGCCGCGTCCACGAGACACGTGTGCAGGAAGCCACTCTGAGCCCCCCTCTGCTGCATCCCAGCTCACACATGTGGGAGGGGGTGTGTGGATCCATGTGCACATCAAAGCGTGGTCACGTGTGCGTGCGTGGGCCGAGTGTGAGTCGGTGTGTCTGACTCCACACGCGCTAGTGGCGTGCTGAGGGCATGCGGGTGAATATCATGCATGTGAGTGTGTGGGTGGGGTAGGTGCGAGCGTGTGTGGGCATGTGGATATGAGCATGAGAGCGTGAATGGGCGTGTGCATTGTGCATATGTGACTAAGAGTGTGTGCACTGTGCATGTGTGTCTAAGAGCCTGTGCACCGTGCGTGTGTGTATATGAGCGTGTGCACTGTGTGCGTACATATGTGTGTGAATTTCTGTGTAGGCATGTAGGGGAGAGAGAGAGAGAGAGAGAGAGAGAGAGAGAGAGAGAGAATGTGTGTGTGTGAGGTGGGGAGGTGAATGTGTGTGTGTGTGTGTGTGAGTCCCAGCACAGACACTAAGAGGCGTCCAGCACCCACAGCGGAGAGCAGGGCCGTTGGTGGACATGGGCCTGTGAGCACAGTGAGTCTGGGGGTGGGGGGACACCGTGTGGGGGCTGGTGACACCCGGGCCGGGCTTGCACATCACCATGAGCCTCTCCGGCCGAGAACTGGGTCTGGGCAGGGTCCTGAGGCAGAGGGGCCGGTGCTGCCGCCCAGACGCAGCGCCCACTCTGCCACCAGAGGGCAGCACTTCCCCATGGCCTGTCCTCCAGTGCACTGCTGGGCACCCCTCTGCAGGCTCAGGAGACAGTGCTCTGGGGGGCCTGGCTGCAGCCACGAGCCGCCTGGGGACAGACGGAGACTCCCACCAGGCCCCGGCCAACGAGGGGCCAGGAGGAGAGGGCAGGGCGCAGACTGTGGGGCCACAGCCGAGCCCAGCACCCACGGGCGACAGGGAGCCGCAGGGGCCTGAGGGCACAGAGAGAGAGGACATGAGCAGGGAGCCCTGCCTGGGGGGCCTCGCTGACCCGGCCTGGCCCTGAGCACACAGCAGGGTGCAGGACCCGCCGCCTGTCCTCAGGCCCAGGTGGCCGCAGGACCCTGTGTCCCGCCCGGCGTGGTCACCCCATCTCTGCGAGGCCTCCCGTGGGCAGCGTCCCGGGTGGCAGCGCGCTGGCTCCGGCTGCTGAGAGGACAGGAGGGGTCCCCACTTCTCGGGTCACACACACACACACACACACACACACACACACACACACACACCCCGCCACTCCCAGTGCCCGGTGGGGACCCCGCCCCCCTCTGAAGCAGCCGGGCCCGCCCACGACGTGCAGCGCAGGGGCAGGAGCGGGCCTGCGCCGCCACCTGCTGGCCGGGACAAGCATTGCAGCCAGTGGTTTTCCTGGGCAGTGGGGGCCACCCACTGGCCACACACTGACCACCCACTGGCCACCCACCGGAATGGGCCACCCAAGCAGGGCGCCCAAAGAGGAGGGGCTGTAGAAAGCAAGCGCCAGGGTCAGCCCCCTGGGGAGGCAGAGGCAGGGCTTGGTGACCGGTCAGCCTGGCCCTGGCCCTGGCCGTCCTGGTGAGGGTCACTGTGGCTGCCTCGGGCCTCTGGGGCCTGACTTCCTGTCTGCTGTGTGTGAGGGGGAGGCCTGGGTGCCGACTCGGGGAGACGCTCCCCAAGCCCTGTGGGGGTCCCCAAGACGGGCTGCCCCTCCCCCTGGGGTCTGGGCCTGGGGGGGCGAGGTCCTGGGGTCCCGTGGCTGCTGCTCCCCACTCTGGTGGGCTTTCAGCTGTCTCTCTTCCTTTTGTTTGCTGCTTGCCCTCCTGCCCCTCACTCCTGCCTCTGGGGGTCCCACACAGGGGCGGCCTGGAAACCTGGCCGGACACATGTGACCCAGGGCCCTGTCCAGCCGGTCAGCCGGGCCCACGGCACGTCCTGGCATGCACAGGTGAGGCGGCCCCACTGGGCCCCGCGGATGCCCTCCCGGCCTCCCCACCCAGGGCCTCTCCCCCCGCCAGTGCTGCCCGGCCGGGCGGGGCCAAAGCCACATGACCCGGACCTCTGCCTGCCCGCCCTGCTCCCCACTCCTGCCAGACCGGCTGCCCGTCTGCCCGTCTGCCTGTCTGCTCGAGCCCCCGGGAAACTCAGTGAGTGCAGGGCTGGGGAGAAGCACCAGGGCGGGAGAAGGACCCCCAGGCCCACCCGACACCGCCCCCCGCCCCGCTCCGGCTGCTGAGGGGGCGTGTTCAGGCCACTGGACCCCAGAGCCCAGCCGCGGTGGGCAGGACCCCAGCTTATCTCCTTCCTGGGGACCCGTCTGCAGCCGCGCCGGGCTCACCCCGATCCCCACTGTGTTTACTGAAGAAGGGCACGGGGGCGGGGAGGGGTGATGCTCCCTTGGGGGTGGTGTTGGGGGCCCTGCCCAGGGTCCCTGGGAGGAGCACTCTCCATGAGCACCCAGCCTGTTCCCCGGCACCCCAACACGGGCATTGAGAATTCGGGGGAGGGGAGGGGCATCCCTGGAACCCCCGCCCCGGAGTCCCTCTGCAGACCCCATGTCCCCGTGGAGGGCAGGTTGGGAGCGGCCTAAGCTGTAGCTGAGCCCCCGTGGCCATGTGGATTAGGACCATCTCACTGCCAGGGTGGAGCTGCTGTACAGGCACACGGACCCCAAAGGGTCAACGCAGACGCTGCCCTGGGCCTGGGCCCCGGCGTCAGCAAGGGCCCAGGTCAGCTGGGAGCCGGAACCAGAAACCCAGAAGCTGGCCGGCCCCGTTCACAGCAGCCCTGGTCTTGGCCGGGCCTCAGGGACGTGCAGGGAGGAAGACGCAGGCCCCCCCCCCCGTTTTCCTTCACTCCCCGCCATGCCTGAACTCAGATCCCGCGTGAACACAGCGTCAGAGCACAGCCAGGGTCCGGTCGTGGCCCTGTGCTCAGGTGCCCACGTCCCACTGGCTCACTCCCTCTGCACCCCTGCCCGGCCAGGCCCCCCCACCCTGCCTTACTCGGGAGATTCCCCTCGGGCAGAGGCTGCGGCCTCGTGACAGGCGCATTATCTCGTGAAAGGAAGGGGGGGATGCGTGTGTGTGTGTGTGTGTGTGTGTGACTCTGCATGGGTGAGTGTATGTGTGTGTGCACGCGCGCGTGTGTGTGTACCCTTCCCCACCCTTCTCGGGGGTCCCCCAGACCAGCGGGCACCCTCAGGGCTAGCCCGAGGCAGTGGCTGTGGGGGACCCCAGTGGAGATGTGGCTGTCTGTGCCCGCAGGGGCTCGGCTTGGGGGCGTGACCCTTGGGCTGGTACCTCCTCCCATCAGAGTCCCTGGCTGGGACAGGCCGGAGGGGTACGAAGCCCACTGCCTCAAGGGACCTGCCCCAGTGTGGGGCCCCCAGGGTGGGCCGGGTTGGAGACGCTGATGCCCCATCGGTCCCTCTCTGGGGCCTCTGAAAGTGGCCTGAGCATGAGGTGGCGGCTCCCATGGCCCTGCTCTGCTGGGAGTGGGGGGGGGGTCCCGTGTTGTTCCTCCTGGCCCGGGGCCGCCCCTTCCACCTACCTCAGCCTGGCCAGCTCGCGGCCCATTTCCCACTGTCCATGTCCTCTGGACGGGAAACCTCAAGAGGCGCCAGCCCCGGGGCTCCCCGTCAGCGACGGCCCCACTTCAAACGCCACAGAAGCTGCTCCAGGGGGCACCCGCCCGGCAGAGGGGGCCGCGGTCCAGGGAGGAGGGGCAGCCGGGCCCCCCCAGGTCCCCTCCTCCCGGGCGGGGGTCCATCCGCCTGCCTGAGCCAGTTCCCAGTCACACACAGGCACACACACACACACACACACACACACACACATACATATGTGCGCACACACACGCACATATACATACACACAGTAGCATGCACACACGTACATACACCCACACACACACATGTACACATATGGACGTGCAAACACACATACACATGCGTGCGCACACAAGCACATACACATACACACATGTACAGACACGTACACACACACGCACACATACCCCATGCATGCATACACATGCACAAAAGCACACACACATGCACATGCACATACAAGCACACAAGCATACGCATACACTCCATGCACACACACACACACACACACACACACACACACACATGCACACACCCCTGCGGCTTCCCCAGGTGCTGTCCAGAGGTCTCAGCATGTGGAGGACTCTGGGAACAGAGACCTGAGGTCACTGAGGGGCCTGGTCACAGCCCAACCCCGGGCAGACCCCTAGGAAAGAGAAAGAGGGCCCCAGCTGTGGGCCCCGGGGCGGGCAGGACCCTTGGACACAGGTGGGGACGCTACGGGAGTCAGAGCCCACCTGCTCCGGAACTGTGCGCCTGTCCCCTGGAGCCTGTCCGTCTGTCCCTCTGGGAACTGTCCAACTCGCCCTCCTGGGTCTTTCTGTACATCTCCCCCAGAGATATCCGCTGTCTGCCTGGGGACTGTCTGTCTGTCCCTCCTGGTGACTGTCTAGCTCCCTGAGGGACTGTCCTTCTGTCCCCCTGGTGACTGTCCATCTGTCCCCTGGTGACTGTCTAGCTCCCTCAGGGACTGTCGGTCTGTCCCCTGGTCACTGTCCGTCTGTCCCCTGATGACTGTTCGTCTGTCCCCCTGGTGACTGTCCATCTGTCCCCTAGCGACTGTCCATCTGTCCCCCTGGTAACTGTCTATCTCCCTGAGGGACTGTTAGTCTGTCCCCTGGTCCCTGTCCGTCTGTCCCCTGATGACTGTTTGTCAGTCCCCCTGGTGACTGTCCATCTGTCCCCTAGCGACTGTCCATCTGTCCCCCTGGTAACTGTCTAGCTCCCTGAGGGACTGTCAGTCTGTCCCCTGGTCACTGTCCGTCTGTCCCCTGATGACTGTTCGTCTGTCCCCCTGGTGACTGTTCGTCTGTCCCCCTGGTGACTGTCCATCTGTCCCCCTGGTGACTGTCTAGCTCCCTGAGGGACTGTCCATCTGTCCCCTGGTGACTGTCCGTCTGTCCTTGGTGGCTGTCAGTCTGTCCCCCTGGAGACTGTCCATCTGTTCCTGGTGACAGTCTGTGTCCCTGGGGACTGGACTGTCCATTTGGCCCTGGTGCCACTGCTGACTGCTGACTGGTGTCGCTGTTGCAGGCGGCCATGGGGAGGAAGCTGGACCTGTCCCAGCTCACGGACGCCGAGGCCGAGCACGTGTGGGGCGTGGTCCAGCGGGACCTGGCGCTGCGCAGGGTGGAGGAGCAGCGGCTGCGGTGAGTGCCTCGAGGGCCGCCCCTCCCTCTAACCAGCTGGGCCAGGTGTCGGGGTGTCAGGTGTTGGGCGGCAGGTCTTGGGTTGTTGGGTGTAGGGGTGTGGGGTGTCAGGGTGTCTGGGGTTGGGGTGTCAGGGTGCGGGGGTTTGGGGACGCCAGGGTCGGGGGTCGGGTGGGGCAGAGGCCCCGCCCTTCCAGCCTGCCCTCTGCAGCCCCCTGCCCGCTGTCCTGGGCTCCCTGGGGCCCTGTGAGATCTGCGCTAGGGTGGGGGAGGCAGGGAGGGCTGGTGTTGGCCCCGCAGGCGTGGGCGCCTCCCAGGGAGGGCCAGGAAGTGGCTGGAGTTGAGGTGTCCAGTCTGTTTGCTGTCGGGGAGGGGACCCCGCGGCCCTGGCACCCGGCTTCCCGCCCGCCCTGCTCTGAACATGCCAATACCACGCCCGGGTCAGAGTCCAGAGCTGGGGGCGTTGTTCCTGGAACTGCCCAGAACTCGCCCGTCCCCCGCCCGTCCGTCCAGTCCTGCTCCCGGAAGCCCAGGCCAGGCCACCTGCCCGCACGGCACCTCCCTGTCGGCCGACTCCAGCCTTGCCCTCGCTGGGTCCGACCCGCTGCCCTCCTCTAGGCTCCTGCCTGACAGGAGGCTAGCAGTGTCCTCACTGCACAGGAACATGTCAGTGATGCGTTTGCAGCCCCCGAGGCAGGTGTGAGGGGTCTCTGACCCCAGAGATAGATCCCACGCCCCAGGGTGCCAGGGCCCGGGAAGCCCCATGCCTGCTTCAGCTTTGGCTGAGGGGCGAAAAGAGCTGGGGGTGACCCTGAGCACAGAGCCGGGAGTCAGCCCTGGGAACAGAGCCGGGAGTCAGCCCTGAGCACAGAGCTGGGAATGACCATGAGCAGAACTCAGTGTGGCCCAAAAACAAACCCCAAAAAGACATCAGGGTCAGTCAGGGACAGTGGAGCCCAGGGCGGAGGCTATACCTGGAGCCATGGGCAGGTTCCACGGCAGGTGTGGGTGCCTGCGACCCCATAGGTGGCCTATCACCCCTGGGTGCTCCATGGCCCCTGAATGCCCTATGACCCCAGGGGTGCCCCATGACCCTGTGAATGCCCTGCGACCCTCTGGGTGTCCCGTGACCTTGTGGGTGCCCTATGGCCTCGTGGGTGCCCCATGACCTGTGGGTGCCTGTGAACCTGTGGGTGACCTACAACCCGGGGGTGACCCGGGGGTGTCCTGCAGGCCTCAGAGCTGTGTGCAGGGGCAGGGTGAGGAGGGGGCGGGGCTGGGGGCGGGGCAGGGGAGGTTGTGGGTCCCCCCCCGCCCCCCGGGCTCAGGTAGGAAGAGCAGCAGGGTCCCCCAGGCCTCCCTCGGGGCCTCTCCTGAGACGGCCAGGCTGGAGCCCAACGAGCTGCCCTGCCTCTCGGGTCCTCCCACCTTGCGCCCACGGGCCCTGGGCTGGGTCCGAGCTGGCCCCTGAGATCACCGTCCTGACTGTGCCAGGCTTGTGGGCCCCCTCAAGAGGGAAGCCATCGCCGACGGCTGTGGTCACCCGGCGGGACCCTCACGGCACCAGACCCCCGCCTGTCCTCGACACCCACCCCGCCGTGTGGGCAGGTCTCCCCCCACCCACTCCCCACCCCCATTCCTGGCTGGTCAGTGGGGTGAAAGGTCAGCGCATCCCAGGAGCCTGCCAGGTCGCAGACAGCTGAGGGACAAAGGGCCCCTGTCTCGACGAGCCCTCGGGCCAGAGGAGAGCACAGCCACGCCAGACCCCGATCAGTGTGGTCAGCTGCCTGCAGGGCGCAGACGGGCCTTGTGGGGCGTGACACGGGCCAGGCTGCTGTCCCACCAGGAGGGGGGAGCCGCTCCAGGCGCCGACACAGCTGCCGTCCAAGAACACGAGGTGCTGCCGGCAGCCTGGGACCCAAGGCCGCCACTGTCCAGTGCTCGGCTCGGGACGAGGGCCTGGAGACCCCCAGAGCCCTGCAGTTCCCAGGGCTGTTCCCAGGAGGGTCCCGTGGAGACGGGGCTGTGACCCCAGCCAAGGCCAGCAGTGGCTTCACTCTGAGGAGCTGGAGGCGTTGCCGGCGCCCTCGGCGCTGACTCCATCTGCTGGAAGCGCTTACTCCAACACCCGAGACAAGGACCAGGAAGCGTGGAACCTGCAGGCCCACCCCGCCCACGCTGCCCAAGCAGCTCTGAGACCCCAAGGAAAGGGGTTCAGGCATCTGGGCCACAGCACAGTGGGAGAGCGTCTGCCTCGCACGCGGCCGGCAGGTCTCATCCCAGGTGGTCCCTGAGCACCCCTGGTGATTCCTGAGTGCAGAGCCAGGAGCCGGCCCTGAGCATCGCCGGGTGTGACCCAAGAAAACCAAAAGAGAAGGAATTCCTTGGCCCGGCTGAATGATGGGTGAAGATGGAGCGTGTTCCTCTCCAAACTTCAATCAAGATAACCCGTTGGAAAATTGGAGTTTAAGACCCCATTGACAGTGAGAGGATTTGGTCCCCTTGCCCGCTACCCGCTGCCGCCCAAACACTCCAGAGACACACAGTGCAGTGTCTGGGATTGACCTCTGAGCCCAGGTCAGTGGCCCACAGTGGCCGGGGACTGACCTCCGTCCCCAGGCTCGTTCCAGGGGCTCATGAGAACAGACAAATCCTCATGTGAGACTGTTCAGACGGGGCTCGTCCCCATGACATGGGCAGCGCCGGCTCTTCCTCAGTGGACAGTCGTTAATGCCCTGACAGTCCCCGACAGCGCAGTCTCCTGCCCAGCCACCCTGCCTCAGGGGGCGTCGTCTCATGTGGTGGGAAATGGGGGCTCCATGGGGCTCCAGGTGGCAGCCTTAGACCAGGGAGAGGCTAGCCTCAGCGTTACTGTAATCGCAATATTGCAAATGTCAAGCTTGAAGGCGTGAAAGTCCTCAGAAGGACACCGGGTAAACGTGTGTGAACCTTGGGGTGAAAGTCAAGGGCTCAGCCGCAGACTGACATGCCGGCGTTGAATGCTTTTGTTGGTTTCTGTTTGGGGCCACACTCGGTGACGCCAGGGCTCACCCCTGGCTCTGTACCCGGGATCTCCCCTGTAGGAGGGCACGGACGGAGCAAGGGCGCCCCTGCTGGGCCACGGCTCCGCCCTGAGGCTGAGTTTTTAAGTTAAAGAAACTCCCAGAATCCCGGCCTGCCCGGGACTGCACGAAAGTCACAGTGAAACTTTCCAGATTCGGGAAATGTGTGAATTGCAATGTTAAGCAAGCAAGAAATCCACCAAATAAGAAATACACGTGGGTCTGAGAGACAGTGCCGTGGGGAGGCCACTGGCCTGGCACACAGCTCACCAGGTCCAACCCTGGCACTGCACAGGGGCCCCCTAGCCCTGCCAGGAGTGAGCCCCGAGCACAGAGCCGGGAGTCAGCCTGAGCTCCCCAGGTGTGGCCCTGCCCCCAATATATATCCAGAAGAAACACATGAAACTCACAACCCTGAGGAAAGTCTGGAAGAGGAAGAAGAGAGTCAAGAGGCGAGCTCAGGGTCTTCACCATTTCCCATGGTCAGGCCCACCCGGGAGGCCTGGCTCGGGGTGAGGGATGCCAGGTGGCCTGAGAGGACGCTCAGGAGTCCCCCCACCTCTGAAGCAGCTGCCCGAGGAGGACCCTGGAGGACAAACAGGCCCAGGGTCAGCACAGAGGCCGCGGGTCACCTCAGCCTCTCCCCCACTCTGCAGGGGCGAGTCTTCGGGGCAGGGGTTCCCGGGGGGGGGGCTTTTCCATGGCCTGGGGGTCCTCCCACGGCGGGGGGTGGGGGGTCCCACAGCCCCGGGAGTTTCCATGATCCAGGGGGTCCCACAGCCCGGAGGGTCCCATGGCCCAGGGGTCCCACGTGGTGCCCAGCAGTGACCAGAGCGGGCAGGGCCTCTCTCTCCGCCCGAGGGACAGCAGGCGGACCCGGGCGGGCCGGGCAGAGCATCCTGGCCAAGAGTGCACAGCAGCCCTGCCCCCGCAGTCACAGGACGGTCACGCGCCGGGAAGTGCGGCCAGTGCCCGGCCGGCCCAGCTGCTGTGCGTCAGCCCGTCACTGCCCCCAGCTGGGCCTCGGGGACACGGCACCCTGGATGCTTCCCCCAGTCCCGCCAGCCTGGACGCCAGGTGCTGCCCCAAGCCCACAGCCCCCCCAGGGCCAAGCAAACGCCGTCCCCCCCTCACTGCCCGGCACCCCAGGGCGGCCTTCACTCTGTCGCTGATTTATCAATACATACATTATTGATAAATCACTGATAAACATTATCAATAAGAATGCTCATCAGGCCTCTGCCCTCCCAGGACGCTCAGCCTGACCTTCCTGCCCCCTCCCCCAGGGGCTGCTGTCCCTGTCCCTCCCAGCTCGGCCGGGCCAGGAGGCTCCAGAGGACCCCAGTGCCCTTGAACGTGCGAGGTGCAGACGGCACAGTTGCCCCTCACTGCCCGGGCAGTGGCTGCAGGTGGAAGGAGGCAGCCTGAGGCTCAGAGACCGTCGCGGCACGGGTGCGAGGGCAGGCTGGCGGGGTGGGAACAGGAGCTCCTGGGGTGGGGGGCCCCGACCTATGGCCCCAGGGCCTCGGTGAGAGAATGAGCCGGTGCTCGGGAGGCCATGTTCCCCATGGACACCACAGCTGTGACCCCGCCTGGGGGCTGCCACCTCTGCGCCTCCCCCCAGCCGGGCACGGGGTGCTGGACGGGTCTTGAGCCCCACGCATCTGCCCTCCCCCAGCTCTGGGCCGGCCGCTGGCTGGACAGGTCTCGGCTCAGATGCGTCCCGGGCTCCGGGAGGTCAGGCGCCAAGGGGCAGCCACGCTGCTCTCCACTCCCTGCAGGGAGCAGCTGCGGCCACTGTGTGTCCACTTGGGGCTCTGCCCACGCCCCAGCCCACAGACCTCGCGTTGTGACCCAGGGCCCAGGACCCCAGCCCGGCCCGGCCTCCTTCCATGGCTTGGCTGGGCCAGAAACGCCATGTGTTCCCCAGGACCCTCCCGCCTGCCCCCCAGGGTGGACACAGGTCCAGCTGCCCACGCTGACCTCACCGCCAGCTCTGGGGCACTTGCCTCCTTCCTCGAGGGGTTCCTATGCGCCCCACGCGACCCAGGCCGGGTGGATGTGGGCGTCCTGGCTCAGAGACACCAGCCAGCCCACCAACCCCGGCCTCCCTCTGTGGCCCCGCCCTCCCTCCTGCCCACCTGCAGGCCAGGGAGCCCCCACGCTGGGCCCAGGACCCCCTCCTGCCCTTAACTCACTGGGAACCCCGGGCACGCAGGACAACCCGCCAGGGCTGAGTGTCTCAAACAGTTCACTCCCTTAAGAACAGCAGCCCTGGGCGGGGGTCTCCGAGCTGCCTGAGGGGCGCAGGGCACAGGGGAGGCATCGGGACGGCAGGCCAGTGGCAGTGACTCTGCTCTGCGTCCCCCAGCAGAAGTGAGGCTTTGCCCAGGAGACCTGTTGGGAAGGTCAGTACTGGGCTGGGCCTGACCAGTGTCCACGCTCAGTGCTGGGGGGCAGGGCTGAGGTGGGAAGGTGTGCAGAGGGGGCGGGGTAGGAATGAGATGTTATAATAGGATGTCGCGCGGCCGCATGCGGCCGCGCGGTTCCGGGAATTGGTTTTTATAGTCTCTGAGTCTTGGCCGCTGATGGATTACACGGCGCCAGGG
>JAOXYA010012543.1:0-13917 GCA_028565675.1 Sorex palustris | reverse complement strand
ACAGTAACAACAAGTCTCACAATGGAGACGTTACTGGGCCTGCTCGAGCAAATTGATGAACAATGGGAGGACAGTGCAAGGCTACAGTTGTTGATGATCCAAAGGTGTAACAATGGTAATCAACTTCCTTTTGGGGTATCTCTAATGAAGTAAATAGTTTTCTTGTTCAGCATTTTGAAATAAAAATTGTAGATCAGGTATTTGGGTTACTGTGTTCTTTCAGAGACTTAGGGAGGGAGGAGAAAGAAATGAAGAAAAAAAATTACTTCATTCTTTCCACTCTTTTAACATTTTTATGAACTACTAATATTTCTAACAGAAGTTTGGGCTTTAGTTTAATACCCCTCAGAACATGCCATTTCTGGCACCTTGAGGAAAGATGTACAAGATGTTTCATGCATGGTTTCATCTCAAAGCTCGAGCATCTGAGCATAAATTGTGTTGAACTTATTCAAACCTAGCAGCAATGCCTATATGTAGGGAGGCAGTAATTCCTTCAAGTTAGATTACATAGAATTGGGGAGAGAGCACAACGGATTGGAGCAAATACTTTGCATGCAGAAGCCCTAGTTTTAATCCGGCCCCACAAATACCTGAGCACTATGGCCCCTGAGTATAGCTTGGTGTGCCCCAAAATAAGACTAACAGTCAAAAATGGGTTCCATGTGTTTAATAAGGAGTAGCTAGTTTCTTTGTTGTGTGGTTGCGATTTTGAGGATAGGAGATATTTGCACGTGTTCAATAGTCATACAAGATGTGATCTGATAAGGTTTGTGGCACTTCTCACTGAGAGAGAGAAGGTGCCAGTGTTGTTTTCTTCCTTGTCAATAGCATTAGATTTTGAGGACCATGTAGGTTACTTATCCTTGTAATAAGAAACACCCCTCTTTTGTGTAAATCAAGACTTGTCAGCTTGTAAAAGAGGAGAGTCCTTCCATGAACTCAGTCATGGTTCACCATGAGAGCTGCTTGGTGACAGGGCTGGATGTGTGCCTAATCCTCTCTATAGACAGGGGGCAAGGTTGTAGTAGGAAGGACTGAGCTGGGTTATGGCCTTTTAACGTTATGGCTTTGTTTGAAGACTTCTCATATAGTTAAGTTATGCACAGATATCAGCTAAGTGGAATATTTTCCCTTTATGGTAGGTTTCTAAACATCTCATTTTCTTCTCCTACTTTAGAGCATATATGCTTGATTCAGTATGCACTGCAGTACTGCTATGTGGTGTAAACTGCAGTTCTAAGCATCATGATTTCTCCCTTAAACTGCTAGAAATAGCTACTGCAATCTCTCAAATGTATATGAAGCTGATATTATAACAAATGCTTCATACTCTAATTAATGGTATCAAAAATATGTTGAAAGAGTTACTTATATCTTTTGTAAAAATTTCTTATCACATGAAAGGAGGAAAATTCAAGAAACAAGAAATCTTGCACCTCACCTTCATTCACCTTTTTCCTCATAATTCTCAAGAAAAATGAAAGGTAACATCTGACATTTTATTGTAATATCTATTTTTTTCTGCAGTATTGAACTATTCATACTGGATTTTGCCAAACATTAAAGGGAGAAAAGTTACTAGAAACTTTGCTTTTTTGTAAAAGATTCTTCTATGTCATTAGGGCCTTATGATTGTGTTAGATGCCATTCTAAGTGCCCATGGCCACAGCTATCTAAATATACCAGTGTTTATCTAATTTGTATGCTATACCCTAAAGAAAGGAGCCAGGAGGAAGGTATCACTAAACTAATAAAAGGTCAGCCTGGCAACCCTTGTTTGGGGTTGTTGAGACTAGCTTGTTACCTAGACAAACAGTGATCATCTAATTCTTTGTGACCAGCCCTGTTAGACAGAGGTCAAAGCTATTGGCTTTATTGAGGGAAATCATCACAAGATTTCCTTAATTTTTTCCCATTTATGTGCTTTGACATTTTTGTCTAATTGACTTGGAAATTCAATATGATTAAGAGCTCATTCCAGTTTCTTCTCTGCCAAACCTTGTTTTTGTGAATTTTAGCCACTGAATATTTTAAGCCCCACTGCCTTTATTTACTTAATGAACCTATCTCTTGGCATTGTTCTGAGGGTGGTGATATTCTGACCATCCTTTATGTATCCATGTAAAGAGCCTGACTTGGTTTCCATACCAGAGGAATAGCACAGCAGGTAGGGCATTTGCCTTGCACGTAGCCAACATGGCCAACCCGAGTTCTATTCCTCTGCCCCTCTTGGAGAGCCCAGCAAGCTACCAAGAGTATCTCACTTACATGCCAAAGCCTGGTAAGCTACCAGTGATGTATTCAATATGCCAAACACAGTAACAATAGTTACGATGGAGACGTTACTGGGCCTGCTCAAGCAAACCGATGAACAATGGGAGGACAGGGCTACAGTGCTACCAAAGGAAACCTGGAATAAGTGTTATTTTTCTGTAACTCATAGTGCTTTAAAAATTGATATTTGGGTAATAGTTGGGGATTGCTCTTTTAGGCAGTTTGACTTACTAAGAAGTGTACTAATATCTTGTCTTTTTAGGTAGGAAGGAGTTCAATTTCTTCCAGATAGTATTCTTGTATACGTTCATTTTTAATCATTTTAGTAAAATTTTAGTTTGGCTACTGCAAATTGCATGCCCCCTTAGATACCCAAGAAGAACTGGATGATATTCCAGTATCTTGGTGCGACTTATTTGAAATATAAAAGACATATATTTTTAACTGTGTTAACATTTGTACAACACCTCAAATTTTATGCATTTTTGTTAAAAGAAGGGGGAAGTTAGAAGACTTGAAAATTTTTTTTGCAGCTTTGTATTTTTCTAACCAATATATTGACTGATTTATATTTGTCAACTAAATACTCCAAAGTAGGTCCCAATATGACAGAAGGGAAGCAATCTGAAGGGACCCTTTTCCAGATTTAGTACTATCACTCTCTTTACAGGGAAAAATCTGGTTACACGGTGTGCCATAGAGAAGGGAACAAAAAAATGGTCAAAGTCATCAGAACTAAAGATTTTATTTGTAGAAAAGAGATAACATGGTGGTGGCTATTTGAAATAGGTCCTTGGGACACTGGTGGAGGGAAAGGGGCTCTCTGATGCTGGGTGAAATGATGTATGTCCAAAAAGTATTGCAAATCCTGGCACCTCAATAAAAATAGATATATAGGGGGTAGGGAAAACAGAACAATAGTACAGAAGGTAGGGCATTTGCCTTGCACATGGTCAACCTGGGTTTTATCCCTGGCATCCCATATAGTCCCCTTCATCCCACGAAGAGTAATTCCTGAGTGCGGAGACAGGAGTAAGCCCTGAGCATTGCCTAGTGTGACTCTCCAAAACAAACAAACAAACAAACAAACAAACAAACAAACAGAAAAGGTATAAAAAAGAATGTTGGTTTTCCAGAAACTTTCAAAAAAGAAGTTTGCTCATATTCAATATTTCTACTTGCTGTGCTGACTATAGAGAGTCAACTTAAACCTTCAAGATATTTTTTCTTAGCATTTACATTAGCCTATTCCAATATGACTATTTCATTATCATAACAAGTCACCAGTGTTCAGAATTGCAGTTCTGGATTGACTACGAGCCTTATTTTAGTCATTCAGTAGGGTGGAAAATCATGGGGTTCATGTAATTAGCAGTCTAAAAAAATATCAACAAACATATGTGCCATCTATGACTAGAAAACCTTCAGCCCAGGAGACCAGCCTGGGGAGTAAGTGACGCCCTAGGGAATGTAGACTGCAATGCTTCGGCTGTATAGCAGTTCACTGGAAAGAGGGGGTTGTGGTTACCTAATTGCTGTTTTTTTCTCCAGCATTTTATTTAGAATGAGGAAAGCAATTTTAATGTGGTTATATGACCAACCAAATGATGGATCTGCATGGTTTCTGTCAAAAGTAGCTAAAAATATATTTGTTTTTGAACAGGTAACAAAGCTTGCTTGTAACTACTCTCTTCCCCTGCTCCAATCTTCATGTTGCCTTCATTTGATAAGTTTTGAGGGATTTTGCTGATTATTTTGGTGGCATAAATGGATATTAAGTTTGAAAATCTCTGAAGTTACTTATTGTCTGTGATGTGCTGAATCCAACTTGTTCTGGCTTGTATTGGTTTATAGGTTCATGAAGTTAAATGTTTATCCATTTCTAAATTCTCTAGGAGCAGTGCAGTATTGGTAAACTGAAATTGACTTTGGTAGGAACATTTCTACCTCTACAATCAGAAAATATCTACAAATAATGTCTCCATAAGGTAGATTGATAATTGCTCCCTTGCTCTCTGCTTTGTGCACTCTAAATTCTTGATTGACTGAGCAAAGCTACTGTTTTTAAGGTATCCATTTCATGGATCACACACTCTGTGAAGATATGAAGAAATTATATGGCTTTCATTGAAAAAACATTTTTCTGAAATAAATAGCTGGCGTCCTGTCTTTGTTTATACCTCCTTGGATAACGCACCCCAACTCCCATTCTCTATTTCATGTATTTACTTTCTCATCCTTAGCCCAGGGCTTTGGGCAGGGTCCAGGGTTGGCTCAGAAATAGAGATATTACTTGGCCACAACACATCAGAAGACTTCTTCCCCTCAGCTGTAGTAACTGGTTCAGGTATGGGCACATGATCTCTTTGGCATTGATGAAGTGTGAGTGACGCTTTAATACAACTTTAAACAACTAGGCACTTGCTCTTTGTGCTAAAATTGAACTACAAGATGTGCTGCCAGGGGTTGCTGCTGCCATTTTTCTGAAAAAGAAAATAGCTGTTGAGAAGTGAAGGAGCCCCGGGGAAATGGAATTGAGGGATGGAGAAACTAGCTAACTCCTGCCATCACTCTTTTCTTTTTTTGCTTTTTGGGTCACACCCTGCAATGCACAGGGGTCACTCCTGGCTCTGCACTCAGGAATCACTCCCGGCGGTGCTCAGGGGACCACATGGGATGCTGGGGATTGAACCCGGGTCGGCCGCGAGCAAGGCAAACGCCCTATCCGCTGTGCTATCGCTCCAGCCCTGCCATCACTCTTTCAATGTCTCAGATTGAAGTCTTTCCTTTCCACTGACTTTTCACATTTTTGATCCAATAGTTTTCCTTTTTCACTTAAATCATTCAGGATTGGGTTGTCCATTGCTACAACCACTCAAACTTCATCAACATAATTGGCAATCTGTCCAGTAATTTATTCCCGATAGCATACAGTATTAGTTAAAAATTTGTGTGTGGGGGGGGGGGAGTGTTGTTGGGCCACACTCAATGATACTCAGGGTTTACTCCTGGTTCTGAGACTATATATAGGTGCTGGGGATCTAACCCATGTGAACTTAACTCATGTTGAGGCAAGTGTATGATACACTGTACGATCTCTCCTGTCCCATTGAGTGTTATGGAAAGGAAAGTTTAAGGAAATCAGTTTTAGATTCCCATTAGCCTAAGATAATTATTTCCTCTAAAGAGGAAAGGAAGAGCTAAAGGTAATCTTAGATAATTGTCCTTTGTTCATAAAGATCTACTATAAAACTCCTGGATAATCTTAATTTACAAATATAATTTAATTTGCTGTGTCAATCATAAGAAAAAGATAAACATATAGGACCAAGAAAGAAAGAATATTTGGAGAATCCTACAGTTCATTAGTTGTGGGTATCTATTATTTTTTTCACTTTTCTTTCCCTTTTGCTATTGTTTTTGGAACAATGTCCCAAAATGACTGGAATGTCACACCCTAGTCACTACATGGCTGTGATTCTTTTCGTCTGGTTGCTGTACTTGCACACTTAGCTGGCGTGTTCCCCAGGGACTAACCCCTTAGTGGTACTTGCATTTGTGCTGACTTGAGGGGTCTCAGCTCTTTAGTTGTGGCACACATGCACATTAGGATTGTGGTACTTGCTATAGTGCTTGGGGAGTCTCATTCCTGGGATGTAGGGCTCAAACATCTTTAGCTGTGGTGTTCTCCAGCACCATACACTTTATTCACAAATATTCACACATCTGTGGCTGTGCATGACTTATGATATTCCAGAGATTGCACACTCATCAACAGGGCCACTGGACCACCCCAGAGCTTATGAATGGCAACAGGAGTTGAACTTGTGGCCTCACGCTTGTAGTACAAGGGATCTTGTTCTTGAGATATTCTTTGTGTCCAAGACAAGATTAAAGACATTTTAACAGATCCTTCTAACTTAAAGACGAACCTATCTTTCAGTCATTTCCAAAATCCATGTGTCATTAAGTCTCCTGGGGAAAATGCTCTTCTTTAATTTACAGAGGACACTGTGTTAGAAACCATAATGTTAATTAATAGGCAGAAAGATGAAACACTCCACTTGCCTTTTCTCAAATTCCAGGTTAGTAGCATGTGATATGACATTTTATATTCTGTGGAAAATGTCAGATTATTCTAAGAAATTGTGTTCCTAGTAAACAAGTCAATTACCCAGCATAATGAGAAAAAAAATCTATACCAGCTGATCTACTGCGGTGTTTTCTTAAAATATTTTGAAAGATTTGTTTCCACTCAGAAATATGTATTACCACATAAGATCTTTCTTTAATCACAACTTTTCAGTTATAATTTATTCAATTATAATTTTTTAAAAAAATTTTATTAGTGAATCACCGTGGTGTACAGTTACAGACTTAGAAACTTTTGTGTTTGTGTTTCAGTCATAAAATGGTCAAGTACCCATCCCTCCACGAGTGCCCATTTGCTACCACCAATGGACCCAGCATCCCTCCCACCATCCCAACCTTGTACCCTCCAACCAACTGTGACTCTGTGGCAGGGCATTCCCTTTTGCTCTCTCTCTCCTTCTGGATATTGTGGATTGCAAAAGAGGTATTAAGTGGCCATCATGTTTGGTCTGTAGTGTACTTTCAGTCCACATCTCCCATCTCAAGCAGGTCCTCCTTGCACCCTTAATTGGTGTTCCCTTCGCTATATGAGCTGCCTCTTCACCCAGTATGCGAGGCTGGCTTCTAAGCTGTGGAGAAATCCTCTTGGTACTTATCACTACTGTTCTTGGGTGTTCATCTCCCATTCTGTTACTTTATATTCCACGGATGAGTGCAATTTTTGTATGTTTCTCCCTCTCTTTCTAGCTCATTTCACTTAACATGATACCTTCCATGTTGATCGCCCTATATGCAAATTTCATGACTTCATCTAACAGCTCCATAGTATTCCATTGTGTAGATGTACCAAAATTTCTTTAACCAGTCATCTGTTCACAGGCACTCTGGTATTTTCCAGATTCTGGCTATTTTCCAGATTCAGTGCAGCAATGAACATAGAAGTTCAGATGTCATTTCGACTATACCTTTTTGCATCTCTGGAATATATTCCCGAAAGTTGTATTGCTGGGTCAAATGGGAGCTCAATTTCTAATTATTGAGAAGGGTCCATACTGTTTTCCAAAAGGGCTGAACCAGTCAGCATCCCCACTAGCACTGAAGGAGAGTCCCTTTCTCCCCACATCCGTGACAACACCGGTTGCTTTTGTTCTTTTTGGATGTGGGCCAGTCTTTGTGGTGTGAGATGATATCTCATTGTTGTTTTGATCTGCATCTCCCTGATTAGCGTTGAGGAGCATTATTTTTTCATGTGTCTTTTGGCCTTTTGGATTTCTTCTTTGAGAAAGTTTCTGTTCATTTCATCACCCCATTTTATGATGGGGTTGTATGTTTTCTTTTTGTGGAGTTCAACCAGTGCCATGTAAATCCTTGATATCAACCCCTTGTCAGATGGGTATTGAGTGAATATCCTTTCCCATTCTATAGAGTGTCTTTGCATTGTGGTCTCTGTATCTTTGAGGTGCAGAAGCTTCTCAGTTTAAGGTAGTCCCATTTGTTTATCTGTTTCCATTGGTTGGCCAATGGTATGCACCTTTATAGATTCCTTTGGCTTCAATGTCATGGAGGGTTTTGCCAATCTTGTCTTCAATGTACCTGTTGGATTCTGGTTTGATGTTGAGGTCTTAAATCTATTTTGATCTTACTTTTGTGCATGATGTTAGGTAGAGGTCAGAGCCCATTTTTTGCATGTACTATCCAGTTTTGCCAGAACCATTTATTAAGGAGGCTTTCATTACTCCACTTCACATTTCTTGCTCCCTTATCAAAGATTAGCTGATTATATATTTGAAGGTGTGTGTCAGGATATTCAACCCTGTTCCATTGGTATGCGGTTCTGCCTTTGTTCCAGTACCATACTGTTTTAATTATCACTGCTTTGTAGTAGACTTTGAAGTTGGGGAAGGCAATGCCACCCATCTTCTTTTTACCAATAATTGCTTTAGCTATTCATGGGAACTTAATTTTCCATTTGAATTTTGAGTGTGTTTGCTCCATTTCTTTGAAGAATGTCATGGTATCCTTATAGGTATTGCTACAATGCTTAGGGGAGTATTGCCATTTTGACAATGTTAATTATTCTAATACATGAGCAGGGGATATCTTTCCATTTCCTCGTGTCCTCTTTTATTTCTTCTTTTTTTAAAAAATGTTATTGAATTACCATGAGATAGTTACAAGCTTTCAAGTTTGGGATACAATCACACAATGATCAAACACCGATCCCTCCACCACTGCACATTTCCCACTACCAATATTCCTGGTATACCCCCCCTTTCCCATCCTCCCCCCTGCCTCCATGAATATTCCCCATACTCTCCCTCTACTTTTGAGAATTATGGTTTGCAATACAGACATTGAGAGGTTATTATGTTTGGTCCTTTATCTAATTTCAGCACACATCTCCCATCCCGACTGGTTCCTCAAGCGTCATTTTCTTAGTGATCCCTTCTCTATTCCAGCTGCCTTCTCCCCTCCGCTCATGAGGCAGACTTCCAGCTCTGGAGCAGTCTTTGTGTCCCGTGTATCTACTATCCTTAGGTGTCAGCCTCATGTTAAGTTGTTTTATACACAAATGAGTGCAGTCCTTCTATGTCTGTCTCTCTCTTTCTGACTCATTTCACTTAACATAATTCTCTCCATGTCTATTCATTTATAAGCAAAGTTCATGACTTCATCTCTTCTGACAGCTGCATAGTATTCCATTTTGTAGATGTACCAAAGTTTCTTTTACCTGTCATCTGTTCTAGGGCACTTTGGTTGTTTCCAGATTTTGGCTATTGTGAACCATGCTGCAATGAACATATAGGTACAGATGTCATCTCTATTGTGATTTTCTGTGTCCTTGGAATATATTCCCAGAAGTGGTATTGCGGGGTCATAAGTAAGCTCAATTTCTAGTTTTTGAAGGGCTTTTTTTTTGTTTTGTTTTGTTTTTGTATTGTTTTAAAGAAAGGTTGGACTAGTAGGCATTCCCACCAACAGTGAAAGAGCGTCCCTTTTCCCCCACATCCACGCCAGAACTGGTTGCTTTTATTTTTTGAATGTATGCCAGTCTCTGTGGTGTGAGATGACATCTCATTGTTGTTTTGATTTGCATCTCCCTGATGGCTAGTGATGTGGATCATTTTTTCACGTGTCTTTTGGCCATTTGTATTTCTTTCTTGAAGAAACTTCTGTTCATTTCTCCTCCCCATTTTTTGATGGGATAGGAGGTTTTTTTCTTGTACAATTCTACTAGTGTCTTGAATATCCTGGATATTAATCCCTTATCAGATGAGTATTGGGTAAATATTCTTTCCCATTCTGTGGGATCTTTTTGTATTTTGGTCACTGTTTTTTTTGAAGTGCAGAAACTTCTTAGTTTGATGTAGTCCCATTTGTTTATGTTTGCTTCCGGTTGCATGGTCAGTGCTGTTTCGTCCTTAAAGATACTTTTAGCTTCAATGTCATGGAGAGTTCTGCCTACAATTTCCTCTATGTACCTTCTGGATTAATGTCTGATTTGGAAGTCTGTTTTTTGTAGTAGCGTTTTGTAGTTTTCTTTGTACAGGTCCTTTACCTCGTTAGTTAATCTTATTCCGAGGTGCTTGATTTTCTGAGGCATAATTGTGAAGGGGATTGCTTTTTTCATGTAACTTTCTTCTCTCTTATTATATGCGTATAGGAAAGCCATCAACTTTTGGGTATTGATTTTATAGCCTTCAGCTTTACTATACAAGTCTGTTGTTTCTAAGAGTTTCCTGGCAAAGGTTTAGGGTTCTATAAAGGTAAATTGTTTTACCGTAATAGTGTAAAAGAATGGTAGATTGCCCGTTAAAATGCAACAGCCAAATTGTAAGAAAGTTTACACTGCAATAAAAGGAAGTTCTTGAAAATGTGTGAATTCTAGAAAGGGGGTAATATTGAAACAGATATTTTCTATTTCTATTTAATGTCCATAAAACCAATATCTTATATAGAACAGAAAATACATCAGGGCTTTTTAGAGTTAAAGCAGGGTTTGAGTTCTCAGAGAAAGCTTTCAAACGTTTTAAGAATCTGGCTTCTGTTTTCTAGAAGAGATTCTAGATTTTTTAAATAATTATTAATATAGGCATTGCTATTTTTCATTGGGTTTATAAATGCTTTCACAACAAAGTATGTTTATTTTCTCATTACAAGTACAAATATAAATAAGTTGGATAACTTGCTATTCGTTATGCATATTCATCAATCCCTTATTTTGCAGTGGCAAACAATTTGAGCCCAATAAAATATCTCTTGTCCCAAGTTTCTTGGCATTGTGTCAGAAAAAGAAGCTGAAGGAAAATACCAGAAAGAGTGAGAGAAATAGGGCCAAGAAGAAGTTTTTTCCATTCCTCCACACAGTCAAATAATATCTATGTTTCAAATAATATCTATGTTTCAGCACCTATTTTTCCTAACCCATCACCACACCATAAGTTTGAAAAGTTATAATCTTTTCTATCTCCTACAAAAATAGTACAATTCTAAACCTAAGTGTTTATATTAAATTATATCAAGGGCAAAAGCTCACTCTGCACTAAATATTACATTACAAATGCACTAAATATTACATTACAAATGCTATATAATACAGTATTTGTAGTACAGTAACTTTAATCATAAATATAACAAGCTGTTAATTATAAAAATTGAATTATTCTATTCATGTTTGATTTTATTGGTTATTAGCACATTTTGGTATTTATTTCATTGAGTAAACTGAGTGAAAACTATCTGCAAACTCACTGCAAACTATTTAACAGTGAGAACTATTACTTCATTTTCCATTCGTAAACAGGAGGGTATATTGAATATACTAAAGAAATATTTAGTTCAATATTTAGTAGACCTCTGGTGGTGGGTGTGGTGTTGAAACAATTTATGCCTGAGACTCCAGTATTCATAGTATTTTCAATCACAATATCTAATAAAAATTGGAGATAAAGTGCCTTATTTTTACTAATCATCATTTGTTTCAGTATTCTAAAGTATTATAAGTATTGAATTAATGTATATATATATATCATATTACTTCCCTGGAAATAGATACTGTAAGTTATCAGAATCAATATTTTATATGAGGATTCAAAATTCTTAAATACAATTAAGATCAATGCAACAGAGGAAACAGCGGGTTCTCAAAAATATATTATTTTCAAACCAAAAATTATCATAATAAAAGAAGCTGGCAAAAATATCACATCTTCACCACTAGCAAGCACAAATAATAGACCTGTTTCTTGATATGAAAATCTTCTGCTTCATTTCCAATTAGAAGCATATTAAAATGGTCAGCTATCTTTATTATATATTTATTATTATACACTTAATAATGGAGCTAAGAGCAATCAACTGAATAATTAATTTCTTAAACAGGTCCTTTATATACCTTTCATTTACCTCCAACATTTTACTTTTTTTCACATATGTAAGTAAATTACAAGGTTTGTCAAATTAATAACTATCAAAATTATTTTCTCCTGTGTAATGTATTCTATGGATAGTAAAATAAAAAAGTTTTTTATTTTTCAGGACTTAAATAAGTGATGTCCCCTATTAAATAACAAAATGAAAAAAAATTGGAAGATAATTTAACTTGGAAATTCAGTAATATTAATTACACTGGTTTGGGTTACATGTGAATATTCACAAAGTGAAGATTCATAATTTCATCTATGTTAACCCAAATGGTAACTAGACAGAAAAAAAGGAAATAAATGTATAGAACTATAAGTATTATATTTGTGAGAATAAAAACCTCTTAATTTATAAAACAATAACCCATTATATATAAAGTATGCATATGCCACATATACATATGTAGTAGTAATTTCTATATATACATATGTGTATATATACACATCCATACAGGATTGCCTATTACACATATTATTGCTCCTATTATTTTTAAAAAGCCTATATTAATCAGAAAACATTATGAAATTGATGATGTTTATGTCATATTCACCTGAATTTTTATAGCTGCTTAGTTTGAACTAAGTTAAAATATTTCAATTCAAATTAAGCCATCTCAAATACAGAGTGTCCTCTCATTACTACTTCTACCATTGTCTTGGATCATCAAAGTCTTATGTCTCAAATTTCAGTTATGTTTCCATTATCATAATCACTATAAAAATTTACTGGCAAAGACACAGCATCGTTGTTCAAAGGTTAGAATTGTTTAAACAAACAGAAAATTAAATTAACAAAAAAAATAACGCATTATAACGGTTTAAAAAATTTTGTTCTATTGCATTATCGATTTTCATAAAGCCAAATATAAATACCATTCTTTTTATATGTCAAAGATTTAAAGAAGTAATTTGTGAAGATAATAATTGTTTTCCATGTTATCTTTCTAAACTCATTTAAATAATGGTACCCAACTTACCCACATCCTTATGCATCAACGTATTTTTAGAATATTGCCTTTTAAATAAAAACTAAAGTCTTTCTATGAATATCCTATATAAGTACATAATGTTAAAATAATTACTGAATCAACATGAGTTCACTTTCAATTACTTTCCACTCACCATCTTGTAGTTAAAGGGATGATACAATATGTCATTTTATGTCATTGTAGTTAAAGGGATTATACAATGCATCATGTTGTGTCATTTTTAAATATGATTATTATACCATCTTTTCAGTTGCCGTGAATGATCTGTCAAAAGTAGATGTTTCAGTTGAATTTACTATTATAATAAAGTAAGATCCTGAAAAAAATGATAATTTTATGCAACAAAATATAAATCCTAAACATAATACCTGTATGAATGCTTTGTACTTTGTGAAAATGTATCTAGTATTAAACATTAAAATTAACTTAGATAATACTATTAGGGAAATAATCATGGAAAAAATAAGTGACCTAGTCCATGGGGTAGAAAACTGTATGGAAGTAAAAGAATTGTCTCCTTTGATACAAAATTCCATTCTCATATAAATTTATTTTCCCTAAATAATGTATTCCTCATTTATGAGTAAAATTTCTATCCATTTTCAAGACAGTCTTACATTCTATATTTAATAAGTAAAATATAAACATTATATTTTTCAAGTCATATTGTAATCTGATATAGTTATGACACTCAGTTTTCAAATGTCAAAAGCACCAGGATAATTGAGATTGTACTTTAACCTGATTGGTATATATTACACAAATATGTGCATGTTTATTAAATAAATAACAGTAATTGGAATTGTGTAGGTTTGCACTTGTAGTTTTTACTATTTATATGCTTTCTATTATCCACAAAATTATTTTATTAGGAGGATGTGACTATAATGAATCATTCGTTAAAGGGACACCATAGTTTTGTAGACACTATAAAGAATAATAATTTATTGAGAAAGGGAAGAAAGAAGAAAGAAGCGAAGGAGGGAAGGAAGAGAGGAAGGGAGGAACGGAGGAAAGAGGAAGAAAGGAAGGAAGGAAGGATGGAAGGAAGGAAGGAAGGAAGGGAGGGAGGGAGGGAGGGAGGGAGGAAGGGGAGAGAGGGAGGGAAGGGGAGAGAGAGAAGGAAGGAAGGAAGG
>JAOXYA010012529.1:0-13917 GCA_028565675.1 Sorex palustris | reverse complement strand
GTCAAATGGGAGCTCAATTTCTAATTTTTTTGAGAATCGTCGATAGTGTTTTCCAAAAGGGCTGAACTAGTCGGTATTCCCACCAGCAGTGAAGGAGGGTCCCTTTCTTGCCACATCTGCGCCAACACCAGTTTCTTTTGTTCTTTGGGATGTGGCCAGTCTCTGTGGTGTGCGATAATGTCTCATTGTTGTTTTGATCTGCATCTCCCTGATGATTAGAGATGTAGAGTATTTTCTCATGTGCCTTTTAGCCATTCTGGTTTCTTCTTTGACACCCAAGGATATCTCTGGTAAAGATTCTCATGCTGGAGTTTCAGTACGATGCCACTCAGATTATAACAAGCTATATCAACTCTCATTTAGAACTTCTTATAACTAACTTCGCAGAGCCTCACTCAGGCTGAATGTCAGTCCAGTCAAGTGCACACACTTATTAGCAGGATGAAAGCCAAGAGCTCTGAGAACTGGGTGTCCCACAGACTAAAGTGATCAGTTAACTTCCTGGGAAGATGGAGTCTCTGTGACTCTTAAGTATGGCTGTCTCTTCTCGAAGTCTGCATCATGGAAAGCTCTTTTTTTGCCATTCGGTATCAGGACTGAGGAGTAATTCTGAATTCTGTCTCCACACACTATATGCAGGGACCTTAGGAAGGAATTCAAGAGACAGACTTCATGCAGAAAGAGGGTCATCATGTTTTTGTGAGTGGGTCAGAAGGAGAGACACACATAGATATAAGCAATCTTCTCAGTGGATTGTGTGCTAGTTTGATTGTACCACACCCTGGATCTGATTTTTCTTGTATACAGGACCTTTGTCATGTTGATTTTCTACTCTGTGTGTAGCTAAGGAATATGGATGGCAGGATATCAGCATATGCACTAGCAAAGCCTAGAAAAATGGTTATTCCCTGTGCTTCTGAGTTCACCAAAAAACATGCCCACTTGGAATAGAGCAGCATTGCTCTAGTGCTGAATCCAAGGCCATCTTTATTTAGCCAACCTGGAACTAACCCAAAATATGTACCCTGGACAAATGTTGTTTGATGAATGTAACTGAAGTCTCTAGTTGTTTGCTGTGTAGGCATGTTTGAAACTAAAAAATTGATATTTTCAGTTAAGAGTGATTTGAATATGTTATTGAATCAGGAGTCACACCTGTAAAAAGTAGGTAGGCATGGAGAATGAAGCTGTGGCTTATACAAGGAACCCAAAGGAACTTCCATGGGGAGAGCAAGAAAAGACGAGGGAGGCAGAACAAGCATGCTGTCAGAAATATGCTGACGAGTTTGGTAAAAGAAGGCCAAATTTGAGCATAAGCCAAAAGGTAAGAGCTGAGTCGGTTATGACTAGTGCAGAAACTTTTTCTGATTGAGGAGCATCAAGACAAAAGGAGCACTGATATCCAAGAACCCCACTGAGATTCAAGCTGAGCAATCACTCCCTGAGACTTGCTAGCAGCCATCGTTGTTTGGGAAAAACAGCTTTCATATATGATAGGTGTCAGAAGCCAAAAGAAGGTTATAAGAAATATCCTGGGTGCTAAGTAGCTTGTGAAAAAGAGTAAATGGAGATTAATCTTGCTGAAGAAAGTTACCTGTGGCAGAAGACTGGTGAGAAGAAACTCTTCTCTATCTTCTGAGGGTTTGTTTTTGGCTTTTGAGCCACACCCCCAGTGCCCAGGGCTTACTCTCTATTCTGTGCTCAGGGTCACTCCTGGTGATGAGGCCCATGCACAGTGGGGTATGCATGGGTGCAGCCTTCATGAACAGCCTTTTTTTTTTTTTTGCTTTTTTGGTCACACCCGGCAATGCTCAGGGGTTACTCCTGGCTCTGCACTCAGGAATTACTCCTGGCAGTTCTTTGGGGACCATATGGGATGCTGAGAACCAAACCTGGGTCTGTCTCGTGCAAGGTAAATGCTCTACCCGCTGTGCTATGGCTCCATCCCCATGGACAGGAACCTTAAAGTCTGTAATAACCCCTCAGCCGCACCCAAGGCTTTGGTTACTGAGAAGGAATTCAAGGGAAACTCGAAGTTGAGAAAACTGCCTCTCTCCACAGCAGACGCTCCTCTTTCTAAGCCGTGTATCAGGAAACAAGTTGGAATTGAGTTCCATCTGTTCCACACTTGCATCTTGGTTCTGAGTTGGTTAAAAAAATTCACAAGGAGGAAACAGGTTTTATTTACCGGCTTCACAAAAGCAAGAAACAGGCGATTCATTTTCAGTCTGTGTGTCTCTATTGCATTGCTTTACAGATCAAGGGCCCTGTGTTTTAAAATTAAATTGGAGAGGAAGAAATTCAGCTGCAGCAAGGAGAGATGAAAGCAAGCAAACCCCTGTGGGAGAGAGTGTGCAGGAAAGAACCCCCCGGGGCTGCGGTAATGCTTCCCCAGACCTGGGAGTGAAAACACACCAGCACACACACTGCCGCGGAGTTTTCTTTGTCTGCTGGGAACCTGGCACACCTCAAACTTTTCTAAGAAGTACAAAACAAAGCAGCTAAAAAGCCAAGGACTGGGGGAGCAGGAATGGAGTATAATCTTCATCTCTGAAGTTTCCTAAACTATCTCTCCTGCCCCACTTTTCCAAGCAGACAGCTAGAGCTGGGGAATGACAATCATTCACTAATGAGCTGGAACATGGCGGCCCACTCTTGCATCCTGAGCAGGCATCCTGGGCTGTCCAGAATTCTTCCCCCCATGTGTGGTCCTAGGGTAGATTGAGGTTTAAGACTATCTTGAGGATTCCATGATTTCTGACTGTGATTTACTTATGGGAGGAAGAAGTGGCAGTTGGGGACCTTCTGGCCAGGATTCTGGCAGGATGGTCTACTGGACCTTCTGGGGAAGGTTTCTTCAGGAAAAAGAGAAAGTTAGGTGGGTAGAGAGATAGTCCATCTGGCAAAGCACCTGCCTTGTACATGACCAACCCAGTTTCTTCTCTGCTCCACATATGGTCTCCCAAGAACCACCAGGAATAATCCCTGGGCACAGCTGGGCATGGACCAGAAAAAGAAAATAAAAGAGAGAAAGAGAAGACAGCTCCTCTTGATTTGGTTGGATATAAAACCTGAACCCAAATAGCCACACTGTGGAACTGAGGAGGGAATGCAGTGGGTTGGGCACTTATCTTGCTCGTGGCTGGCCAAAGTTAGATCCTCGGCGTCCCTTATGATCCACTGAGCACCACCGGGAGTGATCCCAGAATGCAGAATAGGAGTAACCCCTGAAAATTGCCTGGTGTGACCCCCAAACAAGCAATAGAATTCCAAAAGCCATGTTGCTGCTATCCTGAGAAATAGCCAAGGGACAAGTTGAGGATGGCAAAGTAGAAGACGGAAGGGATTTGAACCAGGTACTCTTGATCCAGTAAGTAAACGACTTTGTGAATATTTAGATGTATGAAACAATACTTCACTGTTTGAGTCATCAACAATAATAAGTATATTAACTATTTTGCACATTTTAGATCTCAGGGAGAAACACTACTTTTTTTTCCTTCCCTGAGATGCAATAAAGAAGAAAGAGATAGATAAACAAATGATAGAAACCCTTGGCACAGCATTGAAATTCATGTTTCCAAACAACAGATATAGTTTATTTATATACGCATATGTTTATATTGATTTTACAAGGTAAATCCTTTATAAAATAACTCAGATCTACAAACCATAAATAATATTAAGCTCATTTGATGCCCAACCTAGTCAACTGACTGATGTTGGAGATGTAGTCTGTCCTTGTACGAGAGTCATGTGGAATTATTTCATTCAAGTTATGTAACATTCTCATTTATTTAGATTTTCATCTTTAGAAATCAGAAACTTTCCCCTAAGCAATAAACAACGTACATCCTAGAAAATTAGAGTGGACCATAGACTCTGCCTGATCACTGAGCCACAGGCAGTAGGGCTGCAGAATTCAGAGAAGGGAAAGTTGCTCAGATTCCAGAGCATAGTGAGAACATGTGGTCGAAGGCCTGCGCGGGCCCAGGTCAGTGCAGCATGGGAAGGACCATGGAAACTCAATTAGGAATCTCTGCCAGGGTCTTCAACTGCAGAGCAAAGGCAAGAAATATATTCCTCAATGGGATCTCTTTGAGGACATCAATAGATTTCAGCTACCGGTATTCTAATGAACGATTACTACAAACTCTCCAGAGATTATAAAATATATGATTGGTGTTACATACTCTTACTTGGACAGAAACTGCTGCTCATTGTCAGGGCGGTCACAGAGCGCCTCTGTGAGGGTGTATTATAGTTACTAGCTTCATGCTACTAAAGTTTATAACATTCACTTCCTGTTGCTGAAATAGAGCTTCATGTCACTCTTACTTATTACTACTGTATAAATGACATGGAAGTTTCTTTCATTAAAAAAATTCTTTTATGCATTGACAAATAAATACTGAAAATAATTTTTTCTCTGCTAGAGTAAATTTCAAACTGAATAGAAAGACAAAAACCATGGATATTATGTGAAAGATCATGTATATATTTTGTGCTATGTGACCCAAGATTTTTTTAGGCAGACATCTGGTATAATATATATATATATATATATATATATCTGTATATTTGCGAATCCAGCACCTCAAATGTGATCATCATTAAACTTGAAATTCGGTTGGGGTGAAGGTGGTGAAGGCAGGTAGGAAAACTTTATTAGAGTTATATCAACAATAGATAATATAACACTGTTTACAGACCAAGACTTCATAAGTTATGTCTTGAAATTATAACTTATTATATATTTGCACTAAAGCAACCTCACTTTTCTGGATTGGCTTGGTAAAGTGCAGCTAATATTATTATCTCTAAATAAATAGGCTTAGTATCTAAAACAGTTCTTGCAAATAATAAATGTTTCATAAGAGTTAGTAATTATCATTAGTTTATTCCCAATTACTGGAGATTAATTTGAAAATAATGAACAGAAAATGGAAACTCATAAATAGGAGTTCATAGATTAGTTAAGTAATCAAGAACTTAACATTTCTTTATTATGCTTATTTTTTAAAGTGACTTTGTGCTTTGAGAGTCATTTTTCCAGGGATGCTATACTGCACAAAAGCACGGTCTCATAGTCCTTGGTGCTGGGGTTCTAAGACGTGGGGTCATCAGGCTGCCCTCTTTGGTACTGGTATGTGACTCTGTCCTAATACCCTGCATAAAGGCTGCTATACTGTTGGGTAATCTGTGATATCTCCAGCTTGGGCCATTTCTCCTGATCTTGTGGCCTTCATCTCCTCGTGGTCTTCTGTGTGCATCTGTCTAAAAGTGACCCTCCCCTGGCATTTTGGAGGAAATAAGGCAAAATAATTTACATTCAGAGCTGCTCTTAATTAGAACTCCAACATATGGATTTTACAGGACACAGTTTTTTTCTTAAAAATGACAAATTTGTAGTATTCCATTGTTTGCTATGATACCCACATGGCCTTCTTTTTTCAATAAGTGTATACCATGTTTAATTTATTTGTTATTCATAAACAGTTCATTCAATGTGGAGACATTGTTATATTTTACGTTGTTTGGTATTTTAATACTTTGACAATAGGTAAAAGAGAATTAAGCCATGTGTGTCAGTTTATTCTTAAGCAAACTGTTTGAAAATTTCTAATGCATTTTAAATTCTAAATCATATTGAAAAATTTGTGACAATATTATCAACAACACTGTTACTGATGGTTTTGATCATGAATTTTCAAATATTTACTTAATCCAGCAAGTCATTTTTAAACTAGGTAGCAACTTCTTTGCACACATTTGTTTTGAAACAATAATTGATTTATTCTTGTATTACTCAGTGTTCTCCATAAAAACAGAACCAATGGGATTTATATAGATAGAAATGGAGAGAAATTTATTTTTGAAGGATTTACTCACTCTGTTGTGGGAACTGGCAATATGAAATTTATAACACAAATAATATTATAGGGACCTGAGAAATACTGTCGCTCTTGAATCCAAAACCAGAATCCCTTCTTCACTGAGGACTCTGTCTTTTCCTCTGAAAACTTTTTGATTAATTGGACAAGATCTACTACATCAGAGATAATAGTGTTTTGCTTTAATTCTAATAATATAGATGTTGACATGGTCTGGCCATGTGAACACTAAATTGATCATTGCAATCCTTTATTATTAAATTCTGTTAAAGTCCAAGATGAAGTAATTCAGTGCAGTTTACACAGACAGGAGTAGAAGTATATGTTTCCCAGGTTAATAATTAATCATATTCCACAAAAACATATATACCTTGTTTTGACCTCTTTCCCCCAAATTAGAAAAATGGTATTGTTTAATCAGTAGGGAAAAGAATTAATACAATAGCACTTGACCAGTAAATAACCTCATTGGGGTCAGAGACAGAGCAGTTGTGTCAGGGCACATGCCTTGCCTAGAGCCCACACTGACTCAATCCTGACACCACCTGGTTCTCCGACCATCACCAGGGGAGACCCTGTGAGCCCCCCAAGTGTCCCTACTTGGGCTGGGTGACCCACCAGTCCTAAGCAATAACATCCTCTGGTCTGAAGCAATGACGTATTCTTAACCCCT
The DNA here is from genome assembly GCA_028565675.1 of Sorex palustris. Taxonomy (NCBI): domain Eukaryota; kingdom Metazoa; phylum Chordata; class Mammalia; order Eulipotyphla; family Soricidae; genus Sorex; species Sorex palustris. The sequence goes on along the minus strand of JAOXYA010012529.1, from coordinate 7,350 downwards.
GTTTTGAAGATCAGGCTGGTCAAAAATTGCTGGAAGAAGCTGGGCCCTCCAAAATACCACTTGGGAATTCCCTGGAAACCCTCAAAATACTTTATAGTATGTTTGGGGGAGGAAAAATAACTCTTACTTGAACTGTCACAGAGTCGCTAGTAAATTATCCATGAAATTTTATGTTGCTAAGTGAATGGAAAATATTAAAAAATATCTAAATTTAATTAAATTCTCAGTGTATGCCTTCTGATTTTATCAACTGAATTTATCAGTAAATAAAATTTGTAAAATATACAAATGTTGGGGGTAAAAGTGTTTAATAACAGACAAGAAAAAGTCTGAGTGATCCTTCCCGTCACCAACTCGTAGGAAGTGTGCCCTGGGTTTTGGCCACAGTAGCTGCTCAGATTTTGCCAAATGAGTCATTAAGTGACCCAAAGCCCAAAACGTCCTCTTGTTTCTTCCATCACCTGTCATTTTTATATCCAATCTATAAACCATTCATTTTTTCAATTCCTCAACTCCCAAATTTTTGTTCTTTAGTACCTTAGGGTTTTGCACGAGCCCTATGAATGTGTAGAGCACGCTAAAGTATAATCAGCAATAAAATGACCTTTCTATTTTTTGATTGTGCTGGCTCAACAAGGCTAAGTTTGGGAACTACATTTTCCAGGACCCAATTTATTGAGTGGCTCAGGAGTAAAGAAACAAGGGAAAACATAAAGGTTTTGAATATGGAAGCCCTCTAAATTTTAGAATAATCTACAGGAAAGGTTTTGTGTCTGGTGAACAGATGTCTCACTTGAATCACTACAAGGTGTATAGCCTCTCTACTAATGGGGAGGCTGAATCAGTTCCTAATTCAGGGTCTTCTGAATAAATAACCATTGATTTTTCCATTGGAATATCCTTGACCATGCTAGACTGAAAGGAAACAATAATGTAAATCTCCCTCTTATTTCCAAGGAGACTGACCAAAGTCTCTTTATAAGAAGTTGTTGTGCTGGGAAAGGAATGCTCTATTTTGTAAGAAGAACTAAATGTTGGCTTGAAGAAATGTAGTGGTTTCACAGAAGAGTTAGATCTTGAGAAAATGATAAAATATCATAATCTCATCATATGGCAACTTCAACCACTATTCCAGTTGAGGTCTCCTCATGGAGGTTAATGCATCGCCTCTTCAGTCATCTGGTGAATGCTTTTATGGCTATATACTTAAGTAAAGTATATTGTGTATGTGGAATTTATATGACAGTGCCAGAAAACCCAAATCAATCCTCCAACCCTGAGTAGTAATCTAATTACGAATGCTGTAGAACAACTGACCATTGCACTTTGCCAATGTTTGTTTGACTTATGTCTTCAAATGCACCTGAAAAAAGAAAGGACACTGGACAATGAATCAAATAATAACCAGCTAACCTGTGATGTCCTTCAAGAACTAGGAGATATCTCAACTGCCAACAACCAAGCTGAAGGCATATACTGTAAATTAAAGTCAAACTGAGATTTTTCTATATGAGCTCTGACTTTAGTAAGATGTGAAGAAAAAATAATATGAAATAGGAGAGTCAGACCATGTTTCTACTCCCATTGTGTTGCCTTCTCTCTGTCACCATGGCATGGCCACACAGCACTTGTTGATAAAGAGAACTTGGAACTAGTTCACAGATAATTTTTCATTACCTGTTGTCTTTCTGGTCATGGGTCAAGTACATCCCTGCATCCTTCTCCTTCAGCATACCCAGCTTTCTGGAACCATGAAGGGCAGTAACAAAAGGAAATCTTTTCCCAGTGGGCAGAACATTCAAAGATGATCCAGCTGTTCATGTCCACGTGAGGGAGACACCACAAAAAATTATCTCTGATACTCTTTCACTTGTCACTTGTCTTCCAATGTTCATTGATTTGCTAAAGCAGGAGCCAGTAATGTCTCCATTCGTCCTTATCACGTGATAGTGTAGCCCAATGGCGTATTGGGGGCTCTTTCAGGGTCAGTGGAATGAGACCCATTATTGTTACTGTTTTTGGCATATCGAATACACCACAGGTAGCTTGCCAGGCTCTGCCGTGCAGACGGGATACTCTCAGTAGCTTGCCGGGTTCTCTGAGAGGGCCAGGAAATTCTGTTCTTTCACAGTGGCTAAATGATTGGTAGGCAGATCACGAATTTCATAGGAACTCAACTGGGAAACAGGTGACAATGGATGCAGGGAAGAAGTCTGTGGGAAAGCATGGTGATTGGAAATGGCTTCCTATGATGATATTTGTCTCATTGATAATGCTATGAATGAAATAACTGTAGGAGGATAGAACAAAATTTGTGGAAGGGCTTAAATAAGTGGTTTGGAGACTGTAACATAGGGTAGTATAGTCATGGAAGCGTTAAAAATTTTTGGTAAAAATTATTTTTCTTAAAAATATCATTTAGCACCTCACCGGAAACTCATTTTATTTAAGTGAACAAACAGAAAAGAACCAAGTAAATGCACTGAGAACTACCACTACTCTTCAAGGTCAGTTTCACATGCCCTGTGGGGTACTACTGCCCACACTGGGTAACCCTGCCCTATGGGAGTGCTCCTCCATAAAAAGAGACATACTGCATGACTGCACTTGGTAGAGACTCATAATCTATATTTTCTGTCCCTTTAAACCTATTTGACCCAAGGAAATCTCACTTAAATCATAGAGATCTGTGAACTGTTGTAAGTCAGCTAATTACAAGGTTTCAAAGGGAAATTCAAATCTCTGGAAGCGTAATGCACAAGCCAGAATCATGATTAACTGGGTCCTTGAGCACATCACAACCTATTCATGCTCTTCTCCACTCAGTACCTGTGCCTGATTCTTTTTGTCTTGTTCACTCTTTTAAACCATTGCACCATAAAATTTTGTATGTGACCTCAGAGATCAACCTTGTTAACTTTTCTAGCCTTGGGTTTTATAGATGAAGAAACAAACCTAAAAGGTAAAAAGAAGTACAAGTATGATGGGACAGAAAATCAGACATTAAAAAAATAATGATCACTAACGTTTCCAGCTGTGCTTACATTCTTTGTACCAGATACTGCTCTCAGTGTTTCACATTTATTCAATTTTTTCCATTTTTGTAAAATCTCATTTTTATTGCCATGGAAAATTAGATGTGAGAAGTAGATTAATTTATCCAAGTCACATGGTTAACATTTGATGAAAGATTGTGATAAGAATCTGATGCAGATAATTAATTGGTTATATTTTTTAATTACATCTTTAGTATCATTTACTTTCCATTTTTTTCTACTTTTTCTTAATAGAACTTGATAATTCAAGAGCTAGTACTAAAGTTTCTGAACTAAGAGGTTTTCCTACTCACAGATCTTACTTTTTTGCTACCTGTTTTCCCCTCGGTTCCTCAATCACAGTTTGACAACAATACTGGAGTAAATTCAGCTCACTTTCTATTTGTTAAAATCAGAGGGTTTCTTTGAGTTTGCTCTTATAAGAAAACTTTTGTGAAAATTATTTTCTTCTTCAGAGACTATAAAACCCAGCTCCCAGAACGTGCGCGGTGTGACATCTTATTATCTCATTCTTGCTTTGGACAACCTGGCAGGCTACCAAATGTAATCTGCCCACACGGCAGAGTCTGGCAAACTCCCCGTGGCATACCCAATATGCTAAATCCCAGTAACAATGATGGGTCTCATTCTCCTAACCTTAAAAGAGCCTTGAATGTGGTGCTTTTTAGAATCTCAGGGCTAGGACGAAGGAGACCTTACTGGTGCCTGCTCAAGGCAATTGACAAAAAACAGGATGATCGTGATCGTGATTTTCTTCTTCCCTTTTGGTGTTTTGACTTTTCCCAAAACTTTCACATTACTACAAAAGCTCTTTATATTACAAGTAAAAATAAGTTTCTGCATATTTTAATAATTATATTTATCCATGTGCTTACTTGCATACATCAATGATTGATATTCAATTATATCAATATAATTTTGTGAAGCATTACAATCCATTGACTAATTTCCCTCCAGCTCCACATGTTCTTTAACTGAGATCTAAACACCTACCATATTTTTAGGCAGATGTGGATAGATATAAAAAATAAGCTTAAGCCTTTCAATAAAAAGTGACCTTTTTATTCTTTCCTAAGAGACACTAACACCTGTTCTTGTGGTTCTTTTCAATAAGCTCATTACTAAAAGAAAACAGCCACTCTTCAGTTGGATGATAGAGTCTGATCTTCCAGAAACTGCTGGCTTCTTCTTCCAAACACTGCTTTAATTTCCTCCAAGTTTTCTTTCTTTCTTTTTCTTTTATTTTTCCAGTTTGTTGGGCCACACATGGTGGTACTCAGGGCTTACTCCTGGCTCCATACTCAGGGAGCATTCCTGGCAGTGCTCAGGGACCTCATAGAGGGCTGGGAATTGAACCCTGGTTGGCTATATGTAAGTCAAGCATCTTACCTGCTATATGCTCTTTGCAGCCAGTATTTTACAAAATTCATGTATGTCATAACTTGTTGCTTTTTTAGATTTTTACAGAAAATAAAAAAGTCATTAGTCAAGAGAAAAAAACAGCTAGAGCGTGCCAATGTTTTCTCATCAGATAACTTTTAAACTAATGAAGAAAATAAGGGTCATGTATGATTAGCATAATATCTAATAGATGACACTTGAATCATGAACATAAATTAAGAAATTTCAATACATTAGGGTGAAAACTAATTGAAAAGAGAGAATAGCATCCTTTCTAGTTTTCTAAATAAAGTACAGGCTGTACAGGCTTAAGTAGCAAGTAATTAACTTTTCTACGACTTGAATAAATGAAAAAAATAAAACTGGGTAAGTTTGTGTTTGGCACAGGAGAAGGACAACTCTCTGCTCCTGCATTCAAGATGGGTTTTAAAGGAATCAGTTTTCTACTGGAGTGTCAGAAAACTGTGTTTGTTTTCAAAGAACACAGCACAGTACTCTAGGGCTATGTAAGGAAATAATTACAGTGCCCAATTCATCCGAAAGCCTCTGAGATTTTCTCTAGCTACTTTTATTTACTGTGGTACATTAGGCAGGAGACACACTACAGGAATTAAAGCACTTGGACTTGCATGAAGCTGACCCCAATTTGATCCCTGGCACCATATGTGGTCCCTCAAGAACGGAGCCAGAAGCTCTGAGAATCTCCAGATGTGACCCCACCCCTCCTCCCCAAATGCAGTATAAGCTTCCTAGTATATTTGCATGTGGGGTGGGGCTATGCCCATCTGGGCTTACTCCTGACTCTCAGGGGTCACTCCTAGGGGTGCTCAAAGATCCAACAAGGGTTGGCCACATGCAGAGCAAGCACCATAGCCCCCACATGCAAAGCAAGCACTATAGTCCCTCTGGCTCACATTCACATGTATTTTAATCAGATGGGTGGGATCTGATCAAGGACCAACAGGCACTGCTTATTAAGTTAGGACTCAGGTTTGAAACAACCAGCTAAATTACAATTTATCCTTTGGAAAAGTTGATTGTTGGTTTACTTTTCTAGCTCTAAATGTTCTGTAAATAACATCCTATCTTGCATGATAAATTCTTTCTGTTTCAAGCTTGTCTTTGTAATGCCAGATTATCTGGACAGTGGAAGTTTTGTCTTACATTCTCCAATATAAAGACTTTGAATATGAACAACTTCTTTTAAAACAATGTCATGGTTTTGCAATCCTTACTTGGGGAATCCACATAGCAAGAGTTAATGTTTACAGAACAATGGCTAAATTCATCACTGACGGTTTTAGGTTGCAAAATGAGATTAAGAAACACCATGGCAGATGTCATTTTCTCTTATCTCTTTGTTTGATTTGGGGGCCTTTATTGGCTGTGCTTGGAAGCTACTCCCAGCCCTGAGCTCCAGAATCACTCTAGGCAGTGCTCAGACGACTATGGAGAGCTAGAATTGGAACCCAGGCCCTCTCCATGCCAAGTAAGTGCCAATCTGAGTTATATCTCTGTTCCTCTCCTGCGGTTTTGATGCCCTCCCACCACTATCTTTTTTCTTCCACTTCAAAATGTTAGAAACTCCTTCTGCAGAGTATCAGGTGGTTCCTCTGAAGAAATGAAATTTACTTCACCTCCTGGAGGTATCTATTCATCCATTTTCTAATGTATTCATGCTTCCCTAATTGTGCAGTTATAAACATGGCACACCAACTAAACAACTTCGCCTCCATTGTCTGAAGGAAGGTTGTGAGAAACTGGAGTCTGAAAGAGACTGTGGAGAAAAGAATACTGACAAGGAACACATGTGCCCTCTGTGCATGACTAATGAGCTGTTTTTTCAAAGCAGCTAAAACCACACAGGTGACAAAAGCAGAAGGAAAAAGATTCCTCAACTATGTTGTCAAAAATGTACCATTCATGATTGCCTTTGAGCAGTTTTTCAACCAAAATATGACAACATTTGGATGAAATCATGGTAGATTCCTTTGTGATCACAGGCCTGATTCACCAGAAATGATAAGTGTTTGTGAAAATAAGCTGAAAGTAAAGTGCCTACCTAAATTAGAACAAGATACAGATCTATTTTCATTCTGGACATGTAAAGAAATATGCATTATAACCTTTCAGTACCTGTATTGCAAACCATAATGCCCCAAAAGTGTGTGTATGTGTGTGTGTGAGAGAGAGACGCATAGAGAGAGAGGGAGAGAAGAGAGAGAGGTAGAAGGAGGGGAGAAAGAGTAGAGAGAGGGGGGAGAGGGAAAGGGAGGGAGAGAGGTAAGAGAAGGATAGGGAGAGAGGGAGAGAGAGGGAGAGGGAGAAGAGAGAGGAAAGTGCCTTCCATAGAGGCAGGCGAAAGGAGTGGGTGGCGGGAGGGTAACTGGGGATATTGGGGGTGAGAAATGTACATTGGTGAAGGAACAGATGTTGGAACATTGTATGGGTGAAACTGAATCATGAATAATTTTGTAATTCTGTATTTCACAGTGACTCAATTAAAAAAATCTACGGATTTTGTTGATTTTTTTCCCCTCAAAAGAAAATGAAAACTCCCACCTTGGAATCACTACTCTGCTTTAGTCATTAATTGTATTTGTCGGACATATGCTTTACAGTACCCCTTTAAACATGAGATCTGGGGTCAGTTAATTAGACTTCCACAGTTTACACCTAAGAAAGGATCCATCCTGGAATTTAAGTCCCTATATTCTGACTTTAGATACTGACACTGAATATATTCTGTTTCTGAATTCAGATTTAATTATTCAGTCGACCCCAGTTTGATGGTGAATAGTTTTAAAAGTAAAAGGTAAAAGGTAAAGGCCCTCCTGTTGATCATCGATTTGCTCGAGCAGGCCCAGTAACGTCTCCATTGGAGACTTTGTTG
>JAOXYA010012521.1:0-13917 GCA_028565675.1 Sorex palustris | reverse complement strand
GCTCCCATCACAGTGCTCCCATTCTTCTGTGTTTATTTGTGACTTCTTTCTTTGTGCTCTGTTGACTTGTAAATATTGTTTTCCTCTTCTTCTTATCCTTTGCATAGTTTATTCAGAGCAATGTCCTTTCTGTATGAACACAGGAAGACAGTAAATGCTATGCTTTTGTAAAGGGGAGGTAGGGGGGGAGTCAATTGACTCTAAATGATATTTTCCTCCTGGGCATCTGTTCTCTCAACCTAAGCCTCAACTGCCATTACTTCCTAGCATCCACAAAAGCAGAGTCCCAACAAGGGATTGGATGGACCCAGGGCAAGCGGTGAGCTATGTGCTTCCCTAGCATCAAAATGGGCCTGGCCAAAGTGCCTAATGCTTAATTATAAGTTAAAAGTTTGATCATAGACAAATGCTGTCATGATCTGAAAAGTAATAACTAGATTCGGACCCTGCTAGGGTTAGAAATGATTAATCTGACCTGAGCACTGTAGTCTGAGTCTGTGTCAAGATGTTCCCAGGAGAACTGCTCTACAAGCCTCAATTTATCTCTTACTGTGCCCATACAAAAATAGCTAATATTTAAAGATGTTAATTAAGATGGTAGAAGAAGAGGAATACCCCCGTTTCCTCCCCTGAGATTGATGGGCAGTCAGGAAGGGCTTTGGAATACCCCTAGATGATGTTTCTGCCTTTGAGCCTGATGGGCAGTCAGGAAGGGCTTTCTTATGTTGATTTTGCTACCAGACTGGGTGTAGTGTGGGCACAGAGGGCAAGGGGGGGAAATGGTGTGGGGGAGAGGACAAAAGGGGAGTCAGGGAGTCGTGGTTGGGAGAGAAGCAGTCAGAGTCAGAGTCCAGAAGTCAGAGTCAGAGACAGAATCTGGAGAGCTGGGAGTGGGAGAATTGGAGAGCAGGGCAACAAGATGGAGTGCGGAGATACAAGCAAGGGGGACAGAGGGAGAAGAATGTAGAAAAAGAATACAGGAACAGGCACGTGGAAAGAGAGAGAGAGCCCAGGCTGCAAGATGGAGCATGGAGAGATGAGTGGGAGAGACAGTAGGAGACTGGAATGAGAGGCAGTGTGTGTCTAGAATGGGGGGCTTAGAGAGACTGAAACTGATCAACCAAACATCTTAGCCCTCATTTCCTCCTCTGTCTGCCACATTGCCCGGGTAGCCCTGTCTGGGAGAGTGGCCCGCCCTCCTTCTCCACCCAATGCAAGTGGTGAGGGGGAGAGCCCTCAGGGCTTCCCTTGCTGTCCTGGGAAATCAAACAGATACTGTTGGTTACTTTATTTATATTCTATGCCTCCACTTACATATTTGTGAAATGTAAATATTAAAAGTACTAGCTTATAAGGTTCTTGTGAGGAATACATAAAATAATATGTATAAAACCCTTATTTCTGACATTTAATATATATTCATCAAATATTAGCTACTTTTCCCTTTCATATATAATGATGCATTCATGTATCACAGTAAATTTTATTCCATATTAGCTGAGACTAGTGAATGCATTTCACTTCTTAATTCAGGAATGTTGGTGATAAATTCTCACACTTCAAATAGAGTTGTTCAAAATATAATACTCGTGTGATTACTCGGTATTTATTTTGTGTTTAGTTATGCTTAAATGGAGAAAGTTTCAGAATATGAGTTTTATCCTAAACTTTTTTATAAGATCCACTATGTCTAATACAGCATATCACACAGATTAATGTTTATTTTTTTCGTAACTTGTTCTGTTCTTTCCTCTCCAGCTGTTTAAGGCTGTTTAGGCAGCCTTCCATTCTTCATCCTCTCCCACACTTTGTGTGTTCTGATCTGCCATAGATATAAACTGAAAGCATAAAGCAATGGGGGAATGTAACATGTCAGTAGCTTCATATGTAATTCTTGCCAAAATTCTATTTAGGTAAAAAGAATGAGCATATACTTTCAGACATATTGACATATTTTTGTCCTGAATTATTAGGGGTGGAGCGATAGCACAGCAGGGAGGGTGTTTGCCTTGCACAAGGCCCACCCGGCTTTGATTCCTCTTCCCCTCTCGAAGAGCCTGGCAAGCTACCAATAGTATCCCGCCCACATGGCAAAACCTGGTAAGCTACCATGACATATTTGATATGCCAAAAACAGTAACAACAAGTCTCAAAATTTGTTGTGAGATATTACTGGTGCCTACGAGCAAATCAATGAACAACGAGAGGACAGTGCTATAGAATTATTAGTAGAATATTTGTAGCTTTATTGTGGGGTGACATTCTGATAAAATTTGAAGATGCATACATATAAAACACTCACCAACAATTTTAGCTAATAAAAGTGCTTATTCTGAGCAATTGTGGCTATAGTAGTGGGGTATAGTGTCTCTAGATGTGTTATTAGTTGGAAATGCTCTACCATTTGAAGATAACAAATGAAAACTTCAGACTCACTGGGCCAGCTCTCCTATCTACAAGTTCTTGTAGTCCGAGTAAAAAGAACTTTTTTTCTCATTTTTATGTAAGCACTGTAGCACTGTCCTCCCATTTGCTTGAGTGGGCAGCAGTAATATGTCCATTGTGAGACTCGTTACTGTTTTTGGAAGCATAAATTGAAAAGTAAATAGTTAACAAGCTTCATTCTAACCAAAGCAATTATTTCCAGTACCATAAAATGTGCTCACCGAAGCACAGCTATGTAGAGGAATTTTACTCCAGTGGAAATAATCAACCCTCAGTATTAGTTAGGTATATGTGTGTGTTTTTGTGTGTGTGTTTGTGTGTGTGTGTGTTTCCCACAAACATTGTGGAAAGCCCCTTTACTTTCTTGGTCTCCTGTTTCCCCACTTGGCTTAATCCCTCTAACTGTAGTTTTAAGTTATCTAAAAACATTCAATTATTTCAGTGATTATTATTAATGTTTTAAACTTGCTATTTCAAAAAGATTTGGTTCCAGTCCATAAAGTAAAAGTTAATCGTGTTCTCTACTTGCAATGGTCTTGCTGGATTCTTTTCCTTGAAACTGTGACTTTCTTTGGCTCTTTGGTCTAATCTCTTCTGTGACCTGTGAATAAGGCAAGTTTCTAAAAGTTTGGATGAAAATCTGACCTTTTGATGATCACTTACACGTGTTGCCATTTTTTCCTCCGTGCCTTTTCTGTTCTAAAACCCCATGTAATAAAATGAATTAGTAGTTTTTAGTTACTTGGTGAGAATTTAACTTGTGTATTATTATATTTTAATAGGCTTTCCTTTTCACCATATTAAGATAATATGTTTGCAACAGTGTCTATGCTTATGATGTACATAGCTACTGCCCCTTCACCACCAACACATTGCTTAAGACCTTCCATCACTGTCACTTCTATTCTTCTTCTTCCTCCCTGCATCCCCACAACCACTTGGCTTGGTAATCTTAGTTCTGCAGTCAAAAGCTAAAGGAATTGTCATTATATTCTGTCCAGTCACTTGTTGTGTTTTATTATATTCCAACCATGAGCCTGATCATTCAGCATGTGTCTCTCACTTATTTTTGCTTAACATGACTCTTTCTAGTTCTACCCTAGTTTTCCAAGTTGTAGCAACAGGCAAGATATATCTTTTCTCATAACTCAGTTGTACTCATATATATCTCAAAACTTCCTAACACACTCATCTATCTTTGGCATTCGTTGTTTTCATTCTTGACTATTTTAAATAATGCTTCAGTGACATAGGTATTCGTGTATCTTTTTTGAGCTAATGCTTTTGTGTTCTTGAGACAGATGCCAAACATTAAAACTACTGGGACACATGAGGGCTCTATTTTTAATGTTTTAAAAAGTCAGCATTTTTCCTAGAGACTGCATAAGAAGACAAAAGATAGGTTATTCAAAGTATTTGGGTTTCATCTTGCTTTTAAATTTTGTTCATGTGAATGAATTCCTAAAATCCAGATGTTGTTTAAAATGTGTAAAGGGCATTTAAACTGCCTGACTAAAAAGACAATAACTACAACTACATTTGATTAGTTGGTGAACTTTAAAAATTGAAATATTGAAAAAATTTCATGCTACTACACAGAATTGTGTAGTATTCGATATGCCAAACACAGTAACAAGAAGTCTCACAATGGAGACGTTACTGGACCTGCTAGAGCAAATCGATGAACAACGGGAGGACAGTTCTACAGTGCTAAACAGAATTAATTAGTAAGGAAAATTCAAAAAGAAAAACTTCTATTTAAACTGGATAGACTATCATAAAAGGGATGTCATAATGCATATTTTAGTTTCTGTGGTGATTGACAAAGAGGTCAGGAAGGTCCTTTATAATGGGGGACTTAGAAAAGAGATTATTGTAAGAAACAGAGACTCATTGGTTGCCTAAGTCTAAAATAAAACAAGAGGGGATATTCATGATGTTAAGGGTCAGATCTTTCTTAATATTACCTCTTTTTCATCAGAATCTAGCATTAATTACTCAATTGAAATTTTAATAGGTTTGAAAGACTTTCCAATAACCTGAGGGAAAATCACAGACAATGGTTTCCTCCCACCATAACAGTTCACCTCTCTGAGCCTTGGTTTCCCCATCTTTAAAAGTTGTATATTTGCCTTTCCTATAATCCCCCAAATACATGAACAAAAGTGGCTATTATTCTGGTAGTTATTTAAAGGCTATCCCATTGTATCTTCATCATAAGCTATTTTTGTGCAACTAAGGTAAAATACAGGACTAATAGCTAGTTGGAGAATTGAACTCTCATGTTCAATTTCATCTATGCAACATTAAGTTAATGACTATCTATTGAATAGTTACTTAACTATCCTGTATTTAAACTAGTGTGTAAATAAGTAATAGATGGAAGTTTATAACAATGTATAATTTAACTGAAAATTGCTAAAAGAGTAGAAGTTAAATCACTACCAAGCACACAAAAAGATAAAGTGTGTATTGGCAGATATATTAATTAGAGGATGAGAATTCTCTCCATATTGTAGTGAAAATCAACATAATAAACACTTTAAGTATTTTTAATTGTATTTGATTATTCCACCCAAATAAAACTTTTTTTAAAATGATGGAATAGTGGGAGTGGCTGGAAGCTTATTAACTTCTAATACTACTGCCTCCGCCTTCTCCAGATGGAATCCCAGTGGCCATGAGCCTCTACAAGCATAGCTCGGGCATTCAGGAACCAGGACTTTTATTCCAAACTGCTGGGAATGCCCCGGCTCCCAGGTAACCTCTGATTCGGAAGTCACGCCCACAACCTGCCCCCCAGCGCCGTCTTTACAGCACACAGCAACAAAGAAGAAAAACCGCTGGGAAGCTCCACAGCTCCCAGAGAATGCTCTCCAGGTCCCAAACAGAGCTGAGATTACCGGGAAGTCCCAGATGGGGTAGGTGCCGCATCCCGCCTTCTCCAGATGAAACCCCGGTGACCATGAGCCTCTACAAGCATAGATCGGGCATGAGCAAACCAGGACTTTTATTCCAAACCGCGCAGCCACTTATGCTGCTGTACAACATCTCCTTATATGCAAAGTGATCAATGGAAAGTAAATCATCCAACGTTTCTCCCTGAAAATCAGGCTTAACTCTTTTGCAAACAACAATACCCAAAACGAGAGAGAGAACAGAGGGGAATGCCCTGCCACATAGGCAGGGTGGGATGCAGGGAATGGGGGTGGGAGGGATACTGGGATCCGTGGTAGTGAGAAATGGGGACTGGTGGAGGGATGGGTATTCGAAATAAATAAATAAATAAATAAAATTAAAATTAAAATTAAAAAGAAAAAAAAAGAAATTGTAAGGATTTATACAGTCCCATCATCTTGGGTGAAAAGTTTATAATCAAATAAAACATTTAAAAACTTACCATATGAACCAACATAAATGTTTCTGGAAATTTTATCTGTAGTAATATGAGAAATTTTCAAAAGCAGATGTATTTATTTGCATATATTGCAATAAACATATTTTAATATAAAAAGAAACCCTGGCATATTAATCTGAAATCTTATTCACCAATACAAAATAATGAACATTTTTTCATATGACATGGCGAATATAAAAATAATGCTGATGAAGGTGCTAGAAAAAATCATATTAATTGATATTATTTATAGAAAGTGAATATTGCAAAGACAGAATACATATTAATGGCTTTGTGAGTGTAATGTTAGGGGTCACCAATAATTGGGAGGATGCGATTACCAGAGGACGTGATAAAGCTTCAAGGATGATTGATATGTATGTCATGTTGATATATATATGTCATCTTGATATATGTTGATACTACATTGTTTTTTTTTCTACAATGCCATTGATTGAACCCAGGGCCTCAGACCTTGCACAAGGCAAGTGCTCTATTGCTGTGCTATAATAATGCAAGACTTTGATGAAAGTTTTTAAAACTACAAACGTGTCAAGAACTTTGAATTCATTTGCCTCAATTATAAATAAATTATGTATGAATAAGCTGTTTTTAAAAAACTATAAACACACAAAGATTCCAAGTACAGTTGTGCATGACTCATCACACTGTCACACTGTCCTCCTGTTGTTCATCGATTTGCTCGAGTGGGGCCAGTAACATCTCCAATGGAGACTTTGTTGTTACTGTGTTTGGCATATCGAATACGTCATGGGGAGCTTGCCAGGCTCTGCCGTGTGGGCGAGATACTCTCGGTAGCTTGCCGGGCTCTCCGAGAGGGGCGGAGGAATCGAACTCGAGTCGGCCATGTTGGCTGCATGCAAGGCAAACGCCCTACTGCTGTGCTATCGCTCCAGCCCATTATTATTATTATTATTATTATTATTATTATTATTAATTTGTTTTTTCGGTTATACCCAGTGATGCAGTAACCTCCATTACTCCTGGCTCGCGCACTCAGGAATTACTCCTGGCAGTGCTTGGGGGACCATATGGGATGCTATGAATTGAACCCAGGTCAGCTGTGCTATTGCTCCAACCCCTGTTCTCTGTATTTCTAATGGATAAATCCCCCTTTTAGGCTGCTTATACCCACAAGGCAAGGTGCTCAGCCATTGGGTGGATAAAGTGTGCTGCCTGGAGGTTAGTGAAATCTGCTTCACTTTTACTCAACTGGTTAATCAGTTGAGTTAACAATCACAGAATCTCATAGATATATAGATAGATAGATACATCATCCATCTATCTATATCTATATCAAAAAGTTAAAATCATGTGATTATGCTTCTGAAGTTCCTGTGAAGTTCAATCACATAAAATTTCATTCTTTATTACACTCATATACTAGCTTTTATTTCTTTGTGAATGTTCTAGTGTTATTCTTATCTCTGTAATTATATTACAGATTCCTCCAGGACTAGAATTTTATTGTATTCTTTCTTATAATGTCCCCAACATCCATAGTACATAATATAGCATTAATATTTACTGATTATTTGTTTGATTGCACTTTCAGAGTCTCATATGCAGAAAAACTTAGAATGAGATAAGCTATAGTCAACATACAGATGGGCACTGACTCACGAGAATCATAGCTAAAATGAGGCAGAATATTTCCTGAAGTAGTGCTTTTCCATCCTTTTTGTGCTACACATGACAGGAAATAGTCCATTTGCATAAAAGATGTGCCTAAATGAGAAAGTTACTTCAAACTACAGGTGACTGACAGGGTTCTGGAGGTCACAGGCCACAATGTACCACATTAGAGACCAATATCTCAGTAAAACTGTCACATTTGTGGCCTTGATTTGATAAAGTCTTCTCAAGTAAGAGTTGTATTAAGAAGAAAAGTGCCTGCCAAAGAGGCAGGCTGGAGAGCATGTCGGAGGCAGGAGGGATACGAGGGATATTGGTGGTGGGAAATGTATACTGGTGGAGGGATGGGTGATGGAATACTTTATGACTAAAACCTAATCACAAAAGCTTTGTAACTGTACCTCACAGTGATTCAATTAAAATATAAATTAAAAAGAGGAAGAGTCATATTGTAACTCTTGAGGTGAACTTACTAATCAACCTCCAGTGATATGCCAATTAGGTCTCCAATTGTCTGATAATTGTCAATTAATACATTTTTAGAAATTTTGCCAGATCATTATTAAAAATATTACACGAACATTTAAGTAAACACATAGCATTAAAAATAGCAAGGTAGTAGAGATGTAAAGATCTCAACAGAGTGGAACACAAGTTTTTTATACATGAGAAGACCTGGGTTTGGTTCTGTCAGCACCACTAAGAATAATTCTGAAATGTGTCTGGTACAACCAAAATTCAATTATAAATTTTATTCAGTAGTCATTCATAAATAGATGAGAGTATCTAACACCTACTTATCATACATCTAGAAGATACTCTACGGGAGGAAAACCTGGTCTCCCTCCAAATACTTCATTCAAAGGACCTAAATACTTAGAAATATTAAGAATTCAAGTTGTCCTTAGAACCTCCTTCAGAAAAAATACTAGATAAGATCCTAGAAAAAAGCTAACCTTAAAAAAATAAGTTCAGAAAAGGGGAAAATTAGAAATAGATATAAGACCATATTATAGTCCTTGTCGTGATTAGTGGGAAGTACTACTAGTTGAGTTTTTCCATGATTACACATTTCCATTTCTCAAAAGGTTATGAACATATAATAGGTTTCACTAAAAGGAAAAAAAAACCTTTAAAAACGCTATTCTCTATGAGAAATAGCAAGTTATGTATGAGATCACGTTCTATGAATGAGCTGTGAAATATAAATTTGGTTTCTTAAGAAATGCAAGGTCTATAATTATGAATGAGATAAGCTTTTATAAATAAGGAAACTAAAAAATAGCCTATCTCATAACATTCTGAGGAGCTGAGCTCTCATTTAAAGTTAACAGGAATTTCAAAAAAAACGGTGTGGAATCTACAAAACTAGATAATCTTCTGGGCATATGAGCATGTGATGGGAAGCTTGATTTCTGTAGCCTATATGCATTGTATGAGGAAAGGTCTGACTGCTGTGAAAGGAATTCTGTTTTCTGTTCCCACTTTCTGCTCATTACTAAATCACCACTATCAGCGAGCCTGATTTCCATTTCTGCTTTTACTGTATCTGTGTTATCTGACATGCTGTTTGTTATATCACCTTGTCATATGTAACTCTTATCCCTCTTCTGCTCAGTAGACCGTTTCCAAGACTGGGGATCTGTGCACTATATCAACGTAAACTAAACCTGGGGCACAGTCTTCAGAGGTAGTGCTGGGCTGGCACTGATACTAAATAATTTCTTAAAATTCCTCTGAGTATGTATCTTTCTCTCTTCACTTTTCCAGGATATTCCCCCAACAAGTAGAGGAGAAGTCATCTTCAATTCAACATCCCACCTGTGGTCACTTGGCTGCCTTCTAAATTTGTTGCCAAATGTCTAACCCCTTCCCCTACCCTTTAATACACTCAGGAGTATGCCCACATGCTGATTCTTAGAGTGTGTACTAAAATCCTTTCAGCACATAGTCTTACTTAGAAATATATGTTGTACTCTTTGAGTGTGTCTGTATTTTGATTCTTGAGTGCATATTATTCCTTAATAAATCTTCTAGTAAGGGAGGGCCTCTCAAGCAGTGCTCAGGGAGACAAGAGGCTACTCTTGGAGATTCTCAGCCAACAGGACTGACTGTTCCATGTGAAGACCTAAGGATGCAGTGCTGCTAGGACACAGCATTGCCAGGGACTACCTGGCTATCCTGGTGATGTTCATAGGCCTCCAAGACCATATGAGGAGATGTGGGGGACCATGTTTTGCCAGGGATTGACTGTGCAAGGCATTAAAGCAAGGTGTGTGCTTTACATCTATAAACCTATACTATCTAGTCCAACTTAGTAAACTATTCTTTCTTTTTCTGACTCATCCTTAAATTCTTTCTGGCATGGGTCAAACAAACCTGGAACCCAAATCAGAGAACCTCCTTCAATGACAGGCAATGACAGGGATGGACACACCCTTAGGAAAAGGTGGGGTAGCAATTCACAAAATCACATTGGAGCCCTGTGGTCACCTAGTCCTCTTACAGCAAGTACAACCCAATATCTGTTCTAGAACAGGAGAAAAGAAAGGCAATACTTAGGCTCTAAGTACTTAGAACAAAGAATATCTGTATTTCAAACAATAATTTCACACCTATTTGCCATGATGTTAATAATATCAAAGATCCATCTTTATAACCAATAAAAGATCAAATTTAGGCAGGGGTGAATTTTGCAGTCAGTTTTTTCTGGAAAAAAAAACAAATTTGATTATAAACCTCCCATGGCAGCCTCATTCATCTATATTTCAGCCCCTGGTTAAGACCATTTTAAGGTAGTTCTGGCTTCCTTCTAAGAAACATGCCTTAAGGTGGATTGCTAACCCATGATTTGCATTTCTTTATACTCCTGCCTCAGATAATGACATAAAAATCCAAAAGAAATTTTTTTGGTTGCTCAGATAGGATGCTGAGAATAAGCTTAGCCAACAGGAAGACAGTGGGACTGGGGGTGACGGGGAGGGGAGAACGAATAGAATGATGGGAGGACACTGATAGAGGACAAAGGTGGAGGGAAATAAACAATCTGGTGGAGAGTGTAGTGCTGGAATATGTTATGCATGAACCCCTATCAACAAGACTATTGTAAACCATGGTGCCTAAAATAAAATTTAAAAAAATAATAATAAAAGCATATGGTCTTCAAACCATAATTTACACGGGGAGGATGACGAGGCTGACAAAATTATTAGCTTTGTCCTTTGGGCAACCTGAACTTTAAACATTAAAATTCTTTTTCTATTCATGCAGCAGGGCAGTTAACAATGGAGCAATGTTGCTCATGTTAGGCAGTTAAAGAAGATGTTGGAAAGAAACACATTTTTGAAATCCCATCAAATACAGTAGCAAAATTATGTAAAGATGTGCAAGCATAATATTGCAGCATTGATTTGAATACAGTGCTCACAAACTGGGAACATATATATCACAATTAGTATCTGGTTAACTAAATTATAATATACATATATGTAACCAAGTGGTATGTACCCTTTGAAAAGAATAAGACAGACTACATGTGACAATGAAATGCCTCTAACATATGTTATCAAAGGGAAAAACAACAAGATAAATATAGTGTGATTTTATTTATGTATTTGAATGTGATGAGGTAGGTACTTGGGGAACCCCTAGACAGAGTATCAGGAAGTAATAAAATCAAGATAGAAACTGAAAGGAAGTCACTCTGAATACAGGTCTTTTGCCAGCCCAAAGATGCAAAGATTGAACAACTCTGGAGATGATTCCATAGAAATTAGGTCTGGGCTGGAGTACAGCAGGTAGGGCATTTTGCCTTGCACATGACTGACCCGGATGCAATCCCCAGCATCCCATATGGTCCCCTGAGCACCGCCAGGAGTGATTACTGAGTGCAGAGCCAGCAGTAACCCCTGAGCATCACTGTGTGATACAAAAAGCAAACAAAAAAAGAAAAAGAAAAAAAAGAAATTGAGGTCTGATAAGATCCAAAATTTTGCCAAGCCCCAGGGCAAAGACATAACTCCCTGAGGACGAATGAAAGGGTTAATAAAAATATGTAAAAAGACCAGCAAAAATTCAAAGTCCTTTTCCCATGACAGCACTCTAATAAAAACTCTTCTCTGCAAAGAAAGCCCCATGAAAGGGCAGTTTTGAAAAATCCTCTAAAGCCAATTTTGGAAAAGCATGGAGTACACACTTGAACTCTTATGTTGCCTGATCCTCACTTCAGTTATATAATAACTTTTACTTCATGAAACTCTGTCTTCAATCTGCAAAAGCTGCAATTGCTCTTTTGTGTGTGAATTTTGGGTGTTCCTATTCAATTTTATCTGGGTCTTTCATCCTCCAAAACCCTCTCTTGTGCTGCTCCAACCCATGATTTGGGCCAGCACCTTCAGGCCAGAGCTGGTGAGAGGTGGCAGGAGCTTCTTTTGAAATCAAATCCTCATCTTATGGCTTCTTGAAATTTATTTCTAAGCCCCATTTCCTAACCCCCGCCACACATATCTGCCGACCCCAAACAGATTAAAATAGGATCCTAAAAAGGTATCAGTACTGCCACATTCATTTGCCGTTTTATTTAGAATATAAATAACATAAATATCTGAGCTACTTGGGCCTCTAGGCCTATCAGATTATATAACATTTCCAAGTTGTAGAATAGGGACAAAGCTGTGAGGCTATGAGGGAAGGGAGGAGGTTGGAAATTGTTGGAGTAGGCCTCACTTCATGTATGGCTGCTCCCAGTATGAGTCAGGGAGGCCACACGCTTTGTTAGATTTCACAAAATTCAGTGAGTACAAGTGCAAAAGTGAATTCTGTAAAAACAAAGAAACAAACATAGGATTCAGCACCCCAGCAAGGAATGTCTCTGGTGGAACTGGCCACAGGGCGCACGGGGTAAGGTAGAACCAAGACAGGGTACTCGCCTCACACACAGTTAGCTGACCTGGTCCCCTGAAGGCCACTAGGCATGATCCCTGAGCAGATCCAAAAACTAAATATAATAATAGAAGATACAAAAATATTTCAGACCTCCTTGACCAAATTCAATATTACTGTCATTCACTACAGATTTGGTTATCCTGAAACTGATTGTCTTATTTTATAGAGAATAATAAATGGCTTCCATTCTAAACACTTTTGTAACAACATCGATATATTCTACTTTACAGTAGTTTTACTGGACACATTTATACTTTGTAAATATTTTAACAACCACCAAAAGAATGATGTTTTATTGTTCTTTCTATTTACTGATGATTTGACAATCAGATTAAAGTCTCACAGCTGACAAAAGATAAAACAAAGGTTTAAATTTGTATCTGATTAAAAAACTAATTGTTTCAATATATTCCATGAACTTTTTAATGCTTTATATTCTGAGGCCATGGTTCAGATTTATTATATTTTTAAAAAGTCATTATATGAATGAAATATTGAAATCTATAACTTAAAGGTACAACCATTGCTAAACTATGTAATAATAATAATAAGGGGGGAACAACAGAATTCATAAGTACACTTATCATATATTACACTTTATTTAAACACCATGGGGGGGGTAATCAAGATCACTGAAAGGTAACAGTTCTGTGAGTGCTTCTGTGGTATGGACAAAAACATGTTAAAACTTAACTGGCATAGCATCATACAAGAGATCTTGTTGAGAAAATTCACCAGAAAAAACAAACAACATCTCAAATAGACATTCCTCTAGGGAACACAGAAACACAGACAAGTTCAGAGCTAATGAGTCCTTCAATAAGTGTGGGAAGGGGTGAAAAGAGCTTGAAGGGGTTGGAAAGCTTGTATGAACCTCAAAACAAAACTAAGGTGGAAAAAGGTCCTAAATATAAGCTCCATGTCACCATTTCCCCAACCATAAGCAAACTTGTGTCTGCTACACCCTGTGTGAACTTGACATTCCAAGGCTAGCCAGGCCCTATCTTGGCTCTACCTTACCCCATGTGCCCCATGGCCAGTTCTACCAGATAGACTCCTGATGGGGTTCTGAATCCTATGTTTGTTTCTTTCTTTTTACAGAATTCACTTTTGCACTTGTACTCATTGAGTTTTGTGAAATCTAACAAAGAGTGTGGCCTCGCTGGCTCATATTGGGAGCAACCATATCTGAAGTGAGGCCTACTCCAACAATCTACCAACCACCTCCCTTCCCTCACAGCCTCACAGCTTTGTCCCTATTCTACAAACTGGAAATGTTATACAATCTGATAGGCTGAGAGCCCCCAACTAGTTCAGAACCAAAGAAAGCTTGCCCAGTGTGGTTGTATCAGAATTAATTCCCAACCTAAGACAGAGGACACCACTTTTTTTTTTACGTTTTTTTTTTTTATTATTTAAAAAAAATATACAATGATCAAGTACCCAACCCTCCACCAGTGCCCATCCTCCCCCAC
>JAOXYA010012495.1:0-13920 GCA_028565675.1 Sorex palustris | reverse complement strand
TAGGCCCCCCCCCCCCACCCTCTGGGTAGACCACAGCTGAGCACTAGGACCAGGAACTGTAACTACAGGGCCCACCCAATGTAATGACTGCCTCTTATTTAAGGAAAATATCAAAGTTTTATACTTCGCCCTATATTGCATAATTGCCCAAAGACCCCCAGATCCTTGCTCACTTGTTTGTACAGAAATAACAGTGCATAAAAACTCTGATCTTTCCTTCTTTGGGACCCAGAGTCAAGAGATTTTTTTTCCTCTGGCTCTGCCAGTATAAAATTAATCTTGCTACTACTTCAAGCTCTCATGAGTCCTGCTTGGTCCTTTCAGGTCAAACTGGGCCACTGCAACACTATAACAAATATTCTGTTTGTTTGTTTCTGAGGCCACACCCTACTGTGCTCAGGGCTTACTCTAGCCATGTGTTCAGGGTTCACTCCAGGTGGTGCTTGGAGTGATCCCTGAGCACGCATGTGATGCCAGGGATTGACTAGGGTAAGTCACGTGCAATCCAAGTGCTTAACCAATGTACTATCGCTCTATCCCCAGGATAACAAACCTTAGTGAAAAGGTTCAAAGTGCTATGGGAGGGGCTGGAGCAATAGCACAGCGGGTAGGGCGTTTGCCTTGCACGCGGCCAACTCAAATTCAGTTCCCAGCATACCATATTGTCCCCCAAGCACCGCCAGGAGTGATTCCTGAATGCAAAGCCAGGAGTAACCCCTGAGCATCGCCAGGTGTGACCCAAAAAGAAAAAAAAGTGCTATGGGACCCATGAGGGATATCTAGAGTGATCTGTGAGCTGCTATATTTTTAATGTATAGGGTATTAGTGAATTATGTTTTTTTTGTGATGTATGTATAGAATTTGGACCTTTCATATTATCATTTCTTTCTTGCATCTTTCTTGTTCAGTATCACCAATCCTGGCCCTTAAGCTAGTCAGGGCTACTTCACTCATCCTTTTTACTCTATAACCAGACACATCTTCTATGCAGAAAATAGAAAGATGTTTATTGATGAAAATGTTGATAATGAATAACAATAATAATAAAGAAGTACAAGAAGAAACATGGACCCCTTCTACTCTCCACCACCCCCTCACCATACACATCCCTGATCTAAGGGGCCAAAGTTCTACTCTGAGTTTCCTAGAAAAGGCAGAAGATCCAGGCTTCCTACATGAGATTTGGATTCTACTCCCAGTCCATCCATTTCTAGTGTTTATATTTCAGTCCAGAAAGAATTGAGCTACCAGGCTCAGTCAGATCAGCAGAACCTGGGGCTTTCCACCAGAAAGTGCTAGCACAAAGGGTGTCACAACCTCAGGATGCAACGCAGGTGAATGGGCCCCCCTTGGTACATGGTGAAAGAGGAATTTCAGCTTCTCTTGCCAGAGAAAGACATAGCTTTCTCTCTCAGATGTTCCATCTCTCCCTTATAAACCTGACACACATTCTACTCCCAACGTTCTGTCTCAGCATACCCGGAGCTTCCCAGGAACATAAAACTCTGCCCTGGAGCCTAGGCTGATGGGGAAACTGAGATAATTGGCAATTAGGCCTAGAAGATTTGTTTCTTTTCCCTTGCTAGTGAAGAAAGAAGTCACAGTTTCCCCTTGCCATCTTTTCCCCATTGACCTGACACATTATATTTCCAAAGTCCTGCCCCAGTGGTCAAGGATTTCCAGGACCATAAAACTCTGCCCTGGAGCCTAGGCTGCCAGCAAACAAGATAATGGGCAATTATGCCTGGAGATATTTAGACCAGCTAGACATCCCTGCGATTTTTGGGCATCTTTTGTAAACCCTTGTTAACCCATAGGAATGCAAGGAGTCTTTAAAAGAGCACACCCAGAACTCCCTTTTAGCTGAGTCCTACACTAAGTTCCTCCCCACTTGGGGAGCTCCTTTTCTTTACTCTTCTATTTTCAAAAAAAAAATTTCTACTTTATAAGTCTATGTCTGAGTATTTTTATTATTCAATATTTTCACTCTTGAAAATACTGAAGAACCTGGAAATCATGAATGAACGCAGAGACCTGCCAGCACCACTTCTGCCTCACCTGCATCCATGGGCAGCCTGAGAGTGGGAGAGGACGGCCATCCTCGAGGGCCTCTTGCCAGGCAGTCAGCCCTGGGCGCAGGCACAGCCCAGGCACAACCCATCCTACTGTGTTGCCAACGTTCTGCTGGTTTGCGCAGAGGAGGAGGTAGTGCACCAGGCCCAGTCCAGGCCACTTTCCTCCTTCACTTTCCATTGTTCCAAATTCACAACCACTTCAGAGTGGACGCTGCCACAGACCCCTCCCAATGGCTTCCTATCAGATCTGCTGGTCTCCACTACTTGCTACTTGTTCTGCCACCCTCAGCAGCCCTTTTCTCTCTTCTAATCTTTCTTTGTTTTGGGGGGGGGGTCTTTTTTTGCTTTCTGGGTCACTGCTGGCAAAGCATCCTATGGGATGCTGGGAATCAAACTCGGGTCAGCCGCATGCAGGGAAAATGCCCTACCCGCTGGCTATCGCTCCAGCCCCTCTTCTAATCATTTCGGTAGGCTTTTCTGTAGAGTAAGCTGCCTCGAAGCAACCACACTGTTCAGGGAGCTGAGCTAAAATGGCTGCCCAGGAGCCAAGCTGGGGAGGGTCTGGAGAAGGCTCGGTATGTCCTGGGCCTGCTGGGACTGCATCAGAGACAGACCGCACCTGGAGTAAGCGGGGACCTGTGGGGTCAGCCATTCCTCCTGGCCTCCATGAGGTGGTCCTGGGGCCAACTCCAGCCCTTCAGAAAACAGGAAGCTCGCCCTGAGAACTGAAGTTGCAGCATGCCTGGAGACTGCCTCTTCGCTGTGGTAATCCAGAAGTCAGCCACAGCACCCCGCAGTCAGCTCCATCAGGAAACAACGTGCCTTCCTTCACGGTAGGGGCCTGTGGGCTAAGGGAAAGGTGGGTAGGATGGCTCCTGAAAATGTCTTTTGTTCTCCTTTCTTCCTCTCTCCAAACACGTGTTTTAACATGTTGGTGGCCCTGGCAAGGGAAACAAGGCTAAAGTTTCACTCCATGTCTAGCTTCACCTCAGTCTAATTCCACCACGGGAAATAGAGTTTCAAGAGATGTCTCTACCAGCCTGGGTTATATTCTAGGCAGAATTCTAGAAAGAAACTCTAGAAAGCCAGTATTGCTGCCTGCTATTGCCTCTCCCTGGCCAGGAGAAGACTGTGCAGGAAGCCAAACTTGCCCATCAGTCAGGCCCTCCCCTGCCCTGCCACCCTGACCAGCAGTAAAGGACACAGACCAAGGACACACCAGGCCCAGCTTCCCCGAGAGGAGCTGCATCGTGTATGGCCACAGGGGAGGTGAAACCTGATTTCTGCCCTCCTGGACTTCACCATTTTATTGGCTGTTCAACCTTGGCCAGAAAAGAAACTTCACCTTGCCTCAGTGTCCACAGAGAAAAACAAGGAAAACTGCCTCACGAAATTTTATTTGGCTGTGAGGCACAACGTCCAGTTTAATTTTTAGCATTATTACTTATTCGCTGGGTACTTGAGGCAAGGTTTTCTGGGAGGCCCCATTTCCTCAACCCTAAGTGTGGAGAGTTCAGTGCAGAGTTCCTGAGCGAAGGGGCTGGGATACAGTTCCGCATAGAGCACTTGTTTGACTTGTGTATGACTCTTGTTCAATTTTCAGCTACTTCCCCCCTACACACACACACACACACACACACACACACACACACCAAAGAAATAAGGAAAATACAAAAGAAAGGAGTAGCCAAGTATTTTCTGCTGTGGATATGTTTACAATAATCATTATTCCCTGCCACTAGACATTCTTCTGCCCACCCCCCTTACCCGCCTCATCAATAATACAAACACACCCATTGGGATTTAACTTGACATGTGCCTGCTTCCTGGCTTATAATTAGTGAATAGGAAGGGAAAGAAAGAAAACAAAGGCAAATATTTCTTCTGAAACACAGTGAGTTCTCAATGTCTTTATATCTTTTTAATTCTCTCTCTTAGCTATGACTCAGTGCTTCAAACAGTGTCAGATATATATTTGGCATTTATAGAACATCTGCTGAGTAATGAGTGGTGCAACAAAAGTACGAAGAGAAATTAGGGTAAAGACATTATGTATGAGTTGAATCAAACAATGATGAAAAAGGTAATGGGACTTTTTCTTTCCTTCCAAAGTTTGTTCTTCTCCATAGAATCTCCATAAAATAGAAGTTCAGAAATCTTTCCTAGGGCTCCCATTCATCACTATTTATGACCAATGGGCAAAAATATATGTTTCCTACTTCTTAATTTGCCTTCACAGCCAAGTCAAACTCTGCTATTCCTTTGCTGAAGCAGTTTTCATTTCTGAAGTCATTTTGATGGAGTGAATTATGGAATGTGAGAAGAAACCTGGAAAAACTGAATCCTCAGGTGGTGGATCCAGGTGTTGGTGCTCAGATGACAGTGGTCATTAGCCCAGGTTAACTCTTGCATGGTGTACAGAGCTCTCAATGGTGTATGCCCCTCGTCTTCCTTGCCAGTATCATTTCCTGCCTCCTTCCTTCTCTTGAATTCTGTGCTCCTACAGTGTTGCAAGCTAACACATGGTTTCACATATAATCTAGTTCATTGTTCAGCTTGGAGCAATCACTCCTTCCCACAGTGTCTTTCTCCCATGCCCTGATCAGCACTTATGCCTTTTTTCAGGTTCATCTCAACCAGCAAAAGGTTAATGCAGAAATTTCAAAACAAGCCAAAAAAAGGTCTGCTTTTAGGGTCAGAAGAATGTTTACTGCATGTGGCACTAACTGATGAGAAGTTCTCATAGCTGAGTAGGGATTCAGGAGTACCTGGGACAAAGGCAAATTCCTGTGGGACAGAGCTCATCAGATGCACTTTGAGGGTTAGGCAGTGGGTTGTGCTATGGCCTGGTTCAGCCCATCCCCTTCTCCCTCCCAGAAGCCTCTACAGCACCCACCTCAGAGCTAACCTTGCTCCTTGGCTATGACCTCTGAGTTTAATTTGTTGAGTTTAATTTGTCTGGCTGATGAATACTCTAAATTTTGTTGCCCTTTATTGACATATAAACTGGGGGCCACTTGAGGACAAGATAGAGCATCCCCACTACTTCCCAGAGCTCTCTTCCAGGGCCCAGCATGCGGACTCAGTGAAGAAACATGGGAAGACAGAAATACGCTTTCCTGCCCCTGCTCACTCCTACAACCTGCTTCCCATTGAGCTCTCACAATGCTCTGCTATTCATCTGCTTCTTGCCTACCAGGGAAAGGAAAGCAAACATTCTGTCTCTTCCTGCCGCTCATGCCTCAGGCCAGGAGTTGTATCCACACAACCAGACCCCCGTGTCGAGACCCTGTGGTGCTCTGCTGGGGTCCCTGAACTTGGAGCCAGTAGCTGCTTTTCTGACCTCATCCTGTGTCAACATCACCGCACAGAAGGGTTCCCACGGGATCACTGAGTTGGCATCTGCTCCATGTCTTCCATTATTGCTGAGCTGGAGAAAACAGTTCATTGCTCTAGGCAAGTCATGGAATAACAACACCATATGCAAAACCATTTTCAGAATTATAAGACTGGGAGAAGCTCCTGTGACCCTGAATAAGCTAATGTGAACATACTGACCCCAGGGCAAGGCCCCAAGCTGGGGAGTTTCCCAGGGTGCTCCCTGTAGAGAAGATTATTCCTGCATCTCCTCTACCTTCACCTTCTCCCCCATGCTCTCGGGAGACACACTGTGGGCAGACACCCCGGATTCTAGGCTGTCCTCCTCTCCTCCCACTAGTGGGACTAGCTTTGGGGAGACCTGACCACTTAGCACTTGGCATATGTTTCTGGATGTATGAGAGGCTGCTGTGCTTTAGGAAAAAAATGTTCCGGATTGGAACTCTAAAACCTGGATCCCAATTCTCTCTTGTCACCTGCTGTTCTTGGGCAAATTACTATAACTTGTTGGATAATATTGGTTTGTCCTTGCTCCTCCTGCAGGGATTTTAGGTTTATTGAGTTATTCCCACAACAGTGCTCCTGAGGTGCTCCAATTACATCAAGCATTAATAATCCTATATGGCTTTTCTCTTCCCTTTATGTCATGTGCATGGTTTGGCAATGTCCTTTTTGTTTAAACACAGGAAGACAGTTGATGCTATGCTTTGAAACATGGGAGTTAATTGACTCCAAATAATATTTACTCCTGGGCACCCATCATGTTTACTTGATGTAAGCCTCAGTTGCCCTTACTTCCCTACACCCCCAAATAAAGGGTTCCAGCAAGGAACAAGGATGGACCAGGGCAAGCTGTAAGCTACTCTGGCATTAGAAAGGAACAAGCTAAGTGCCATAAGAAGTATAATAAGTTAAGAGCACAGTCATGGGACAAACTCTGTCATGACCCAAAAAGAAGTAACTCAATAAGGACCCTGCTGGGGTTAGGAAAGACTAACTGGCCTGAGGACGGTAGTCTGGGATATATAGTGAGATGTCTCCAGGAAGAGCCAGCCTTTAAGCTTAATGAATCTCTTACTATGTTCATACAAAATGACTAGAAATATTAATAAGAAGTAAATTTACTGATTGTTTAAATGGATTAATAGCTGAGGAAAGGAGAAAGCAATACACCCTGGATGAAATCCCACCCTTGAGCAGATCTAGTAATCTAGAGTGCCGAACCCTCAAATGAGATTTTTGTCCTTGAGTTAATCTCCTAGAACAATTTCCCCTGAAGGAGGGGCTCTACAGATGCTTGTTGTTATGACAATGTTCAACCCCACCTATGTGTAGTCCCACCCTTCATGATTTCTATATAACTACTATGCTGTAAGGGGAGAGATCTAACTATGTTGGGGCAAAGGAAGAAAATATTGACACTGTAATGGGGAAGAAAATTACACTGTAATAGGGGAAGAGGAGAAATAACTATGCTGCTGTAAGAGAGGGAGAGATCTAACTATGCGGTAGAAGAAATTAACTATACTGTAAGAGAGAAGGATGAGGATGAGAATGAAATAAATGGCACCTGATTACTAACCAGCCTGGGGCCCTGTTCCTCGGTTTCCCTATTCCCTCCATTTTTGTTCAATGCCATGGGCCAACCAGGAGAATGGTTCTGGGCAACTGAATGTTCACGAGCCCATGCTCTTTAAATTTACATATATATATATTTATTTATTTATTTTTGGTTTGGGGTCCATCCAGTAATGCCCAGGGTTTACTCCTGACTCTGCACTCAGGAATTACTCCTGGTGGTGCTTGTAGGGGGACAATATGGGATACTGGGGATCAAATCTGGGTCAGATGTGTGCAAGGCAAATACCCTATCTGTTATACTATTGCTCTGACCCCTCCTGTTTTTATTTTTTAAGAAAATTTCATGAGGGGACCAGAGAGCTAGTAAGGGTTAAAGCACTTTTTTTGTACATAGCCAACTCTGATTCAATTTCCTACACCCCAATCCCTGCCAGGAGTAATTTCTGAGCACAGTGTGATGAGTAAGCCCTGTGTACCTCGGGGTATGGTCCCCCAAATAACAAACAAACAAAACCCATGAAGTGACTAGGTTGCCTCCTCACCCCTTGCCCCCAACTAATTGAATTGAAGAACACACCAATTGTGCCCAGCACTGTTCAATCACTGCATGCCTGAAACTCAACGATGAAAGCTTTGTAATTGTATCTCATGGTGATTCAATACAAAAGTTTTAAAAACTTATGCCCAGCCCATTTGGGGTTCTTCTGTTTCTTGTCTGCTTCCAACCAGAGGTGAGACTGGTATCCCCAAAGCCAAGGCCATTTAAAGAGAGAAAAAAAACATGTTTATTACCAGTTTTTGATTCTCTGCTTATTGTGGGGGGTGTGGAAAATAACCAAATGTGTATGTGTGTATTTATTGTATGAACCTTTGCTCCTGTTTTTTCTTGTTTATTGAGTCTGTGAGCTATGTGTGCATGTGTGCGTGTGTGTGTGTGTGTGTGTGTGTGTGTGTGTGTGTGTGTGTGTAGAGTTCTAGTTAGTGTAGAATTTGTAATGGGTCAATATTACTCTTTACAAAGAACTTGGGAAGCCAGAGAGATAGTATAATGGTAGGGTGCTTCCCTTGCATGTAGTCAACTTGGCTTTCATCCCTGGTACCTTATATGGTCTCCTGAATACCAACTGGAGGGACCCTGAGCCAGGATTAAGCCTTGATCAGTGCTGGGTGTGGCCCCCAAATCAAAATAAATAAATTAAAAGAAATTGGTGGAGGCTGGAACAAATACAGGGCCTTGCATGTGCCTTGCTGACCCTGGGATCCTGACACCACCCTGAGCATCACAGTAGCTGGAGCACTGCTGGGGTGGTGGGAGTATTCCTGGCACCACAGGAGCAACATGTACCCTACAGTCCACACACTGAGTCGCTGATTGGCCAAGAATCCCTGGGCCACCTGAGCATTGCTCAGGAGAGCCCCCAGGTTAAAAAAAAAAGTTAAAGATAACTTGGTGGGAGGCCCTGGACTGGATCTGAGCAGAGCTTGGTGGTGAGGGTTGATTCCTATACTTGAGTATTGGGATGTTCCCACTTTTCCATGTTCACACCTCACTTTTTTACTCACATAGCATATGCCACACTTGAATTACAAAAGGAAAGAGGCTGGCCTCTTTCCCCATGGTTTTTTTTTTCTTTATGGAGACACATAGAACCCATCAAGCAGCTCTTTCAGGTGGTTTGAAGGGAGAACTGAGAGAGGTTCATGTGAGATCCTGTAGCAAGCAAGGGAGCTAAGTGTTTTGTAGGCCTATCAGAAAAAGTCTCTGGAGAAGTGCTGTTTAGTTTTAGCACCTCTGTGATAATACAGTAGCATAGAGCCAGTCTGGAAAGGCCATGCAGTGCAGGAAGTTCCCATGCAGAGGTGCCTGGATCTATTGATTCTGATATTCCATAATAGGCTCATTGGTTCTGTTTACTGGTTAAAGAAACTCTAATATATCTACACAATGAAATACTATGCAGCTGTTAGAAAGATGAAATCATGAAATTTTTATATAAGTAGATGAACATGGAGAGTATCATGCTAAGTCAGTCAGAAAGAGAGAGACAGACTTAGAATGACTGCACTCATTTGTGGAATATAAAGTAACATTATAGGAGAATAGCTCCTAAGGATAGTAGAAATAAGGGCCAGAAGAATCACTGCATGGCTTGGAAGCCAGTCTCACATGCTGGGGGAAAGGGAATTTGAGATAGAGAAGGGACCACTAAGTAAATGATGGTTGGAGGGCTCTCTCAGGATGGGAGATGCATGCTGGAAGTAGACTATGGACAAAACATGATGGCCACTTAGTACCTGTATTGTAAACCATAACACCCAGAGGGAGAGAGAAAGAGGGAATGTGTCTGCCACAGTGGCAGGGAGTGGGAAGGGGTAGCGGTGCAAGAGGAATATTGGGAACATTGGTGGTGGAGGTTGGGCACTGGTGGAGGGATGGGTATTTGATCATTGTATGACTAAAAAGTAATCACAAAAGTTTATAAGTCTGTAACTGTATCTGATGGTGATTCATTAAAAAAAGGAAGAAGAATTACAGGGGTGAGGGGGCAGGAATAGGCTCATTGGTTCTGAATAGGATGGCCTAAGTGGGAGAAAACTGAAACCAAAGCAGGTTAGATGACTATTTCTCTAGCCTACAGGCCCACAGGACATTCTAAGGGAGCAATGGGTGAAAACCACATAAATGGCAGAAGTATTATGCCACCAGCTGGTCAATCTGTACCTGTAAGGTGAGTGCATCAGCAGCCTGATGGTGCCTTCAGACTTCTAGATACCCCCAAATTGCTGCTGTGCCTTTGGCCAGACCTCAAAAACTTGGGGCCAAGTTTATCAAGAAAGTAAATGGCCAAAAGTTAGGTATGTGGGAGACACACCCACAAACCACCTCCTGCTCAGCTATATAATTGGAGGCATGGCCTCTCTGGTTCCTGATCAAACTGCTTAAGGGCCATGATCCCAGAGATGCAGAAACAAATCTCAAAACCCAACAGCTTTTGGCAGAAATGCGTCTGGTCCCTGCAGTTGGTTACTGGCGCTGGGCCACTCCAGGTGGAAATAGGTTTTGTGCTTTGGCCTGTTCCCCCTGGTGGCCCAGTGGCCATCATCCTCCAGAGGCCACTGGAGTCAGGTTTGGGCCTGCAGTGACAAGATGCATGGGGCCTCATGAGATAAGGGTGGAGGCGGCCCTTTCCTCCCCGTCCCAACGAGACCCCGAGTCGCTGCCCACGAACGGCCTCTCTGGCTCCTGATCAAGCTGCTTAACAGCCATGATCCCAGAGACTCAGAAACAAATCTCTAAAGTCAGCAGCTTTTGGTAGAAATGCGTCCGGATAGCACAGTACGTAACTGTCGCTGGGTTACCCCAGGGGGGAAAGGATGCTGTCCCTTCACCTGCTCCCCCTAGGTGGTTCGGTGGCCACCATCTTCCAGAGGCCATTGGACAGTCAGGTTTGGGCCTGCAGTTACAAGACACGCAGGGTCTCACGAGATGGTGAAGCCGGCCCTTTCCTCCCCATCCCAATGAGACCCCAAGTCGCCGACCACGAATGCCCTCTCTCGCTCCTGATCAAGCTGCTTAATGGCCATGATCCAGGAGACTCAGAAACAAATCTTCAAACCGTTAAGCAAGAGCCTAGAGAAAGCCTTTCTAAGGTCTGTTGGTCATCTCCGCGTCCACAGTGCGATAGTCAATTCATTAGAAAGGAACACCCGGGCGGGTGAGGAGCTGTCGGGTCTGGGCAAAGCATGGCATGTGTGCACGGACACGGGTGACCGTGGC
Source organism: Sorex palustris (assembly GCA_028565675.1). Lineage (NCBI taxonomy): Eukaryota > Metazoa > Chordata > Mammalia > Eulipotyphla > Soricidae > Sorex > Sorex palustris. Next base: position 3,108 of record JAOXYA010012495.1, on the reverse strand, counting down.
TTGCGTGTTCCAGAAAAAAAAGAGAACAAGAAAAAGAAAAAAAACCCCAAATCTCGAAACTCAATGGCTTTTGGCAGAAATGCACCTGGTCCCTGCAATAGATCACCGGCGCCAGGCCACTCCATGTGGGAATAGGTTTCATGCCTTTGCCTGTTCCCCCTGGCAGCCTCGTGGCCGCCATCCTCCAGAGGTCACTGGACAGTTAGGTTTGGGTCCTCAGTGACAGGACACACTGGGCCTCACGGCACGGTGATGGAGCCGGCCCTTTCCTCATCCCAACGAGACCCCAAGTCGCCCCAAGAGGCCACGAATGGCCTCTCTGGCTCCTCATCTGGCTCTCTGGCTGCTTAATGGCCATGATCCCAGAGACTCAGAAACAAATCTTGAAACCCATCGGCTTTTGGCAGAAATGCACTGCAAGGAACGCTTCCTGAGCACAGAGCCAGGAGTAAGCCACATCAGGAGTGACTCCAACTATCCCCCATGCCCTTCCCCACACACATACAAATTTCACTCAACACCCCCTACCCCCTACTCCCACACACAAAAGACATCTGTAAGCTCATGTGAAGGGAGTAAAAGGGCTGTGACACCCTGGGAAGTCCTCGAGGTTGTGGATTCACCCACACGTGCATCTCCTACAGTCTGCAAGTTGAAGCTCTTTCCTCAGTATTTGGAAATCCACAGCACTGCCCACAACCAAAAGCAAAAACTCACAATTAACAACAAAGTAGCTTTATATGTTGGAGATCACAAAGATTTGCCTACCATGTTTCCTATATTTTAGGAAACTCCTCAGCCAGAGAAAAGTGCCATCCAAGAAAGATGAAGTGATGGGCAGGACCATGGCAAAGAAGACCCCAGAGCAGGGCTTCTTACACTTTTTCCTCCCCACCGGCTGTCCTTCTCTAGGGAAATGCATCACATGTGAGCTCTGCCAGAAACACTTTAGATTCATGATACAACTGATTTTGAATTAATTCTTGGTTGTTGCACACCCAGAAATCTTTTACTGTTGACAAATTTTTCACAACCCCCACATTCAGTGACCAGGCCCTCCCACACGGGTTTAAGAAGCTCATCTGTAGATGACAGTAGGGCAATAGGTCCAAGGATGAACATTCCCCACTGTGCTAAAGAATAAATGACTTCAGAACAGAGACAGCCTACATGGATTAACTAGCAGGTGTTACTAGGAGGAAAATTAGGTCGAGTGGCTACTAGAGGGTTGCAAGAATTACTAATAAGTTTATTAATAATCCTCTTTGAAAAAATAAACCAATGTCGCAACACAAACTATAAAAGAAAAATGCAACTCCAGAAAATTTGTATAGTCATAATAATGTAAATGCAGACTATTGATTTAATCAAAGACAACTTGACCATGTTGTGGAGCTGGGAGACAGAGAGCAGCATGAAAGTGATGATGAGTAAAAGATATCCTCATCTCCCATAAGTGGAAGGGAAATGGTCATGTCTAACATTCACAAGGCAATAAAATACAGTATAAGCACACGCTTTAAAAATATAGGGAAGGAAGTTAAAACTTGGAGAAACAGCTAAAATAGTTTCACTGGGTATCTCTAAGGAATCAGACTGGGGTTGAGTTGGGGATAAGGATTGCTATTTTTCATTTTAGCCATGGTGGTACTATTTGACATTTCAGTTTTTGTGTGTACATGTATTATTTTCATAAAAATATAATTTAAAAGGAAAAATTAACAGACATTTATTTATTTATTTCTCCCCAAAAGTGCTCAGGATGTCTAGGGGGTCTCTCCAGAAAATTATCAGCCAATTGGGCTGATGGTGGCCTCCAGAACTACACCTAGCAATGGTCAAAGGACCAGATAGTACTAGGGATCAAACTAGGTTTGACTATATACAAGGCAAATGCTTTGACATCTGTGCTATCTCATCAGCACTAAAACTGTTTTGTTTTACTTTATTAATTTGTTTTGCTTTTGAGTCACACTGGGCAGTGCTGGGGCTATTCCTGGATCAGTACTCGGGGTCATTCATGACAATTGCTCAGAAACCATGTGGTACGAAAGGATCAAACTTGGGGCTCCTATATACAAAGCAAATACTTTAAGCTATCTCACAGGCCCTCATAAAAAGTTTTCTGGGTTTTTTCCCTTTATATTTTTGCAGGTCAAAAAGATAGTACATGGGGGTATGGTGCCGCCAACAGGTCAATCTGTACCTGTGAGGCGAGTGCACCAGCAGCCTGATGGCGCCTTCAGACAGACTTCCAGATATCCCACAACTGCTGCTGTGCCTTGGGCCAGACCCCCAAAAACTTGGGGCAAAGTTTACCAAGAAAGTAAATGGCCAAAAGTTAGGTATGTGGGAGACATACCCAAAAACCACCTCCTGCTCAGCTATATAATTGGAGGCATGGCCTCTCTGGTTCCTGATCGAACTGCTTAAGGGCCATGATCCCAGAGACTGAGAAACAAATCTCGATAACTAAAGGCTTTTGGCAAAAATGTGTCCGGTCTCTGCAGTAGGTTACTGGCACCAGGCCACCCCAGGTGGGAATAGGATTCATGCCTTGGCCTGTTCCCCCTGGCGATCCAGTGGCTGTCATTCTCCAGAGGCCACTGGACAGTCAAGATTGGGCCCACAGTGACGAGACACGTGGGGCCTCACGGGATAAGGGTGGAGCCAGCTCTTTCTTCCCTGTCCCAAAAAGACCCCAAGTTATGCCCACAAACAGCCTCTCTGGCTCCTGGTTAATGGCCATGATCCCAGAGACTCAGAAACAAATCTTGGAACCCAGCAGCTTTTGGCAGAAATGTGTCTGGTTCTTGCAGTAGGTTACTGGCGCTGGGCCACCCCAGGTGGGAATAGGTTTCGTGCCTTGACCTGTTCCCCCTGGCGGCCTAGTGGCCGCCATCTTCCAGAGGCCACTGGACAGTCAGGTTTGGGTCCTCAGTGATGAGACATGCAGGGCCTCACAGGATGGGGGTGGAGCCAACCCTTTCCTCCCCACCCCAGTGAGATCCCGAGTCACCGCCCATGAATGGCCTCTCTGGCTCCTGATCAAGCTGCTTAATGGCCATGATCCCAGAGACTCAGGAACAAATCTCGGAACCCAGCAGG
>JAOXYA010012468.1:0-13921 GCA_028565675.1 Sorex palustris | reverse complement strand
TGTGTGTGTGTGTGTGTGTGTGTGTGTGTGTGTGTGAGAGAGAGAGAGAGAGAGAGAGAGAGAGAGAGAGAGAGGGGAGAGGAGAGAGAGACACACACACTGTACATGAAGACAATGTTTACAATGGTGTGTGTGTGAAAACGATGTTTGCAATGTGTGTGTTTTGTGTATGTGTGAGTATGTGTGTATGTGAGAGACAGACTGTGTGAAGATAATGTTTGCAATAGTGTTTGTGTGTGTGTACGGGTGTGTGAAGACAATGTTTGCAATGGTGTGTGTTTGTGTGTGTGTGTGAAGACAATGTTAAATGTTTGCAATGGTACATGTGTGAGAAGACAATGTTTGCAATGGTGTGTATGTGTGTGAAGAATAGGTTTTCAACGGTGTGTGCTGTGTGTGTGTGTATGTGTGTGTGTGTGTGAAGACATGTCTGCAATGCCCTGTGTAGGGGCACCATTTAGTCACTGCCTTGGATCTTGGAGCCAATAGCAGCCCCCGCTGGCCCTGTCCCTTGGAAGGCAGCTTTCTGGGGGTCAGGGGAGGGCGCCCTCCTGCCAGCACAGGCGGGCCAGCACTGCAGCCCCTCCCAAGAAGTTCCTGTAGCTGTTGCTCTTGGAGAACCTTCTGACGGATGGAGCCCCACGGCGCTGCACTCAGATGGGCTCTAAGGGTGGGCGCCATCCGGTCACGGTCCCCTGGCCACCCCTGCTGAACCAGATCGGGGAGGAGAGGCAAAAGCCAGGCCGGTGGCAGATCTACGTAGAAGCTATCCCTGCAGGAAACAGGGTTCGGATGGGCTTTCCTGTCTGTTCTTATTCCAGGCACCAAGATCTACCTCCCTGGTCTGCATAAAGCCTTCAGCCTCCCTGGACGCATGCAACCTCAGCCGTGCCCCCAGTGATGCGTGTTTCCTGGGCACTGCTGCCTTGCTGTGAAAGAGGGCTGAGGAAGCTTCAGTCTTTCTGCTTGTCTGCTTTGGGGCCACAGGGCTCATTCCTGGCTCTGTGCTCAGGGACCACTCCTGGCAGGTGTGAGGGACCATAGGAGTTGCTGGGCAAATGCCCTATCTGCTGGGCTAGTTTAGTGGCTCTTAAAGGTTACATGTTTTTAGTTTTTCCATGTGTGTCTTTGTTTTGGGGGGCTGGGAGCCATACCTAGCGGTGCTCCAGAACGTGGTGGTGCCAGGCCCCTGTGCAAACTATGTGGTTTGTCTGGCCAAGCCCCCTCCCAGTCCTGCGTATATGTCTTCTCATCTACCCACCCTAGGACCGTCTCTTCAAAGGCCGACACACACTCCTTCCTTACACACACACACACACACACACACACACACACACACACATATATAGACACACACAGACAAACAGACACACAAAGACACACAGACATACACAGACACACACACAGACACACACAGACACATAAAGGCACATGCATATACACACGGTGTGTCAGCCAGCACAGGCAGCAAAGGGCCATGATGAGGGAAGGGGCTAGGGAGGAGTGATTAACGCTTGGTGTCCCCAGCAAAGTACCTCTCCAGAGAAAGCTGGGGTTCCCCTCACCCCACACAGTTTTCTCTTTCTGACAAACTCACCCTGGACTGCCAGGCGGACGTCCTCCAGGAGAGAGGAAATGCCCATGACCACCTGCGCATGTCCAATTCCCTGCAGTGGGCAGCAGGGCCTGAGGCCCACACAGAATTCAGCATGAAACCAGGTTCCTACTGGAAAGCAAGGAGCCTCTGGGGGGAGGCCAGGCAGGGAGCACCCCTTGCCTCCCCAGGGGCCACCCCAGGCAGAGAAGAGGGGTTCCAGGACTGTGCACACCACCAGCCTGGCCAAGGATGGGGAGGCACATGGAGACTCCAGCACCAGACAAGGGAGCCTGGGGTCTACTTGTGCTAACCTGGAGTTTGGCCCAGCTGGTGGGAGCAACTCCCATCTCCCAGGGCCTGAGAAGCTGTGGCCTGCCTTCATTTTTTATTCCAGGCTGAGCATTTTGTTCCCAAATTCATAACGTCAGCCAAGGGGAGCAAAGAAAAGGAGAGGCCCCACCTGGACGCATCCCTGCTTGTCCAGGTCACTCGGGAAGGAACACTTCTCCCTCAGACTCAGAGAAGGTGCTGGACAGCGGGAAGGGTTTCCGTGGCAACACAGTCACGCTGGGGTGGAATCATGATTCCAGCAGGGCCCCGCCAGGGGAGGAGGGAGGTGGAAAAGAAACACACTGTGAAAAGCTGAAGGTAACTCTGGGACACCCCACACAGCCCCTCAGGACAGGAGAAATTCATCGTCACGCTGTGTCCCAGCACTGGGCAGGAAACAAGACCAGCCATGCCTGCTGCCAGCAGCCCTGCCTGGGAACAAGCATGGTCACTCAGGTCCTTCTTTTGGCCAGCAGAGACGGCAGGAACTGGGGCTGGGCTGCTGGCGCGGGGAGGGGGGTGCCGACAGTCTCAGACCCACCTGCTGTGGTGGCCGGGGTGCAGCTCCGGCTCCTCCCAGCCCTGCCTGATATGCCCCTTGATATGCCCCATGGGCAGTGACTGTCACGCCGACCACCTTCTAACCACATCCCCCCAGCCCCAACTGCAAACCCAGAAGTTACCCACTGTGATGCCACAAGAGAAAAAATATATATTGACTTTAACTTTTTGTTTTGTTTTTGTTTGGTGGGGGCACACCCAGTGATGCTCAGGGCTTACTCCTGGTGGTGGTGGTGGGGGGCTTAGAATGGACATGGTGGGGGAGGGGCTGGGGATGGTACCTGGGCAGACACGTGAAAGACAAATACCTCACCTCCCATCTGTCTGTATGTCTATCTCTCCATCTATTTCTCCATCTATCTGTCTATCTCTCCATCTGTTTATCTATCTATTTCTCATCTGTCTATCTATCCATCTGTCTATCTCTCCAGTTCTGAAACTTTAATTTTCTACCTACCGACTTTTTAGTTTACTTTTAAAAAAATGGTGCTGGGGACTGAATTCAGGGCCCCATGCATCCAAGGTGAGGCCTCTCCTGCTGGGCCACATGCCTGAGCCCTATTTTACCAACATCCGGACACACTTTTCTCTTGCCAATGAAGCCCCTCATGACTCTGTTAAGTTCCTGGTTTCGGCAAATCAAACTCATCCCAGTATGGACCCTCTTCAAGTTAAACAATTGAAAAAGCCATGGCAACAAAGACCTAACACGACATTCATGGTTTTTCCATGAAGAGTTCCCAGCTTGATGTTATCATTGAAATTCTTCTATCTGAGATCTCAAGAATGTGAGAACCCACTGGAAAGGCCCCCGATGCCACTGGTCTCCTCAGGAGCTACAGAAACACACTTTCCTGGCGTATGTCAAGGGGCCACTCCCCACCCACCCTCTCATCTCTTTCCCTTTAGACACTCTTCATTTTTTATTCTAAAGGTCATTTTCCCTTTAAGACCATTTTCAATTAAAAAAAATCAGAAACAGAAATTGCCCCACGAACTTTGGAACTATAAAATCAAGGCGGTGGAGAGAGTTCAAAGGCTGGAGTCACACCCCGATGTGGGCACCCCAGGCTGAACCCCCAGCACCGCAAGGTCACCCCGTCCCTAAGCAACACCAGGGGGTGTAGTTTCTCAGAGAAACCACACTCAAACAGAAATGTCGATAGCATTGGGATATAGACTGAGCAGCTAGCTGGGGGCCCCCTGTTGTGAAAGTTCTTGGCTCTGCCCAGGGCGCCCCCCATATTCCTTGTAACTGAGGGACCGCACGGCGGTGGCACAGGATTCCCACACCCTGTTGGCCAACAGATCAGGGGAAGGACTGCGTCTCCTGCCAAGCTCCACCCCGACTCACTCTCTCCCCAGACTCACAGGCACACCCACATGTGAATACAAAAACAGATGCATGTCCAGGGGTACGCAGAAACCATTTTTTTTTCTTTTTGGGTCACACCTGGTGATGCTCAGGGGTTAAGTCCTGGTTCTGCACTCAGGAATCAATCACTCCTGGCAGTGCTCAGGGGACCATATGGGATGCCGGGAATCGAACCCAGGTTGGTCGCATGCGAGGCAAATACCCTACCTGCTGTACTATCACTCCGGCTCCCCGCATATACCCTTTACACGCTTTTCAGCACCCAACAAGCAACTGGAAGCTTGCAATCGGATTCTCTCTTTGAGCTCCCCCGACCTCCTTCCTGGCTCAGGCTTCCTGATGCTGGGCTGTTTCAGCTGCCTCGTGCATGGAGGATAAGAAAGCCTGGTCCTTCTCCCTGGACCCAATTCCTCGTCTGCAATTTCTCCCTGCTCTCATTCCAACCCATGTCCAAGCCCTTGGTGCTCCCTGAGGTCAAAGCAGACTGGGACGATATCCAAGAGCACAAAGGTGAGAGGGGCACCCGCCCCTGCCACTCTGAACCAGCTGGCTCTGACGCTTAAAACAGAAGATGAAGCGCTCCGGGCAGTCAGCCCAAGGTGGATGAATGATTGCTGGAACTTGTCGATGCCCTGCATGATTCTCTCTGTGTCCCCTTTAGCAGACTGTCCAACGCAGCTAAAGCAGCCCAGCCCCTGACACTTATTCGCTGAGAAGCGCCTGGCCCAGGAACACCCCCGACGGCACTGATAATGCAGGGAGCCCATCTCGCCCACGTCTTTCCATCCCCAACCTCTATGCAAGGACTGTGTTGCCCTTGTCAGAGCAGAGCAGGCCGCCCTCTGGGCCATGGCCAAGGCTGCACGGGTTGCCTCCTACACACCTATTCTCAGAACCTCTGCTCCCTCACAAGCCAAATTAGAGGCAGGGAAAGGTGTGGGATCCTGCGGAAGAGGGGTGCTTCTCTCCAGGTGCCCGGGGGAGGTGTGCGACTCCATCCAGCACCCTCACTGGCAGCTGGAAAGGCAAGGCAGCGGGTCCATGGTGGGTTTCTTCTAAACCCCAAATAGCTTGGCATGGGTGAGTTTTGTCCTCAGCATCCCTTTGGCCCCAGAATCTGACCCAGCTCCAGAACCAGATCTAGAGTCTAAGATTTGGGGTGGGGAAGACCCAGGGAGGGATGGAGGGGGCGCTGGGGAGGCTGGGATGGGAACCAGGCCCAGAGGCCAGCTAAGAGGGAAGGGGGATGGGTCACGGGCCGAGACACCCTCTCTGGATCTCTTCCGGCACAGAGACTTTCCTAGGGGCCCATCCTTGAGTCTTTCTGGGCATGTGGAGGCTGAGGACCCCTGACTATTCCTCACGGGAGCTCCTGCAACAAGCTGGTCAGGCCCCAAGTAAAGTGTCTATGAGAGCCGCCCAGCCACAAGCAGGGCTACCAATACATTCGGGGACAGGGCTGTGTCCCCATTCCCGCTCACGTTGAAGCCTTACGAGCTTAGGGAGGGAAAGGTGACCCACAAAGGCATCAGGTGGGCCCCTGATCCCCCAAGACTGGTATCCAGATTAAGAAAGGCAGTACCTTAGTAAGACACTGAAAGAATCTGTCCCCAAGATGCCGTAGTTGGGGCTGGAGAGATAGCACAGCAGGTAGGGTGTTTGCCTTGTACACGGCCGGCCCGGGTTCGGTTCCCAGCATCCCATATGGTCCCCTGAGCACCGCCATTCTGAGTGCATGAGCCAGGAGTAACTCCTGTGCATTGCTGGCTGTGACCCAAAAAGAAAAATAAAAAGATGCCATAGTTACAAATAATGGAGCACTCTTCAGCTACTTTTAGAAGATGATATTCTTCTATTTGCACCAAAACGGGAGGAACTCAGGGGACTGTGTGAAGGTAAAGTCAGAAGAAGGTAAACATTGTATATTTTTACCTGTGTTCACCCTATTGCAAAACAAAGGAAATGAATGGACCAAACAATAAATCAAAAGACAAAAACAACAAAACCAAGGGGTACCAGAGAGCAGAGGGTGGGGGGTGTGCACAAGGGCAGAGGGTGAATGCAGCGTGAGGTGGGGGGTGTTTACAAAGAAAAAGGGCCAAAGTATGGCTCTGTAGCACAGTCCATCCTTGACGTTTGAGGCCCTAGATTCACAAGTGTGCACGCTCCCATCACACACACACACACACACACACACACACACACACACACGTGTGCGCGCGCGCACTACAGTCACTATTTCTGGCCAGTCTCCAAAGAACTAATCTAGTGCTGGAAAGTAGCTCTGGGGATTTCCATAATCATCATAAGTTAAAAAAAAAGTGCAATGAAGTAGTGAGACAAACCATTCTTCTGCCTTCTTTTGCATTAACTTGTAACGATCAAGAATATTCTGGCAGGACACAGAAGCATCTTATGTGAGACCATATTGCTGTAACACCTTTGTGTAATTCTTTATTCCCTTCATCTGCCACACAGAGAGCCAAGGACAAGCCTAATTGCGAAGAAAATGGAAATTGGGTGAAGGAGAGAGACTTCGCCAATTTCTCCCCCAAGACTTCCTGCTCTCATGTGTTGACAGCACACAGAATTCTATTTCCAATCCCTGGGGTGGGGGGGGGGAGCAACCCTGAAAAATCTCCCTCTCCAAACAACAGGAATGAATGAGAAGCTCATTGTTTCCACAGATGGAGGGTTCCTTTGACCACAAAGACAGACTATAGATGTGGAAGTAGAGTCCCATCTCTTCTCCTACTCTGAACCAGAAGATACCTGAGATATTTTAAAGGAAGCACAGAGGGAGAGAATAATAAACACTGGCTCTGGTTCTGAGCTAATGTGGATCGCCACTGTGAGTAGTTATGTATGGGCCAATCTTTGAACTGACAAACTAGACCAAAACCCAAGTGCTCAGCAGGAAGTCCACTTTTGTAGGAAAGAAAGCCCAGTACCAGACAAAGAAACACCCCCCCCCCAATTCCCAACAAAACCCAACATAGGAGAGTGAAAACTTGGCTACCCCGAAATGTCTTTAAGCCAGAAGCTAATTTTGTGGGAGGAGGCTCTACAAAGTTGGGGTGAATCCACCTTCCATGGAAGACAAGGACCTTCCACTCCTTCCCTTTGTCTTCTGCTCAAATCAAGGTTGATGTGATCGGTTGATGCTGGTGTGGCAATTTGTGTTAATCAAACCACATGCAAATGTGACCACCCCAAGCAATCCATGCTGGTGTTAATAACATGCTAATGTGTTAATAACAGTGTTTGGTGACCAAGGGCAGAGATCAGTACAGATGTGGCCCTAAGTTCCACAACCAGCACACACCCAAAAAACCCGATAAACTAAGACAAAACAAAAAGACGGGCTCTGGGATCTCATGGTGTTACTCTAATTTTCTGGGTCTCACCAAAGGAGATACTCTATGTTTCTCCTTTTTCTGTTATGAGTCTGTTGGTGATAATAGCATGCTTTCGGAACAGACGCTCAAGAACCCAGAGGGGACCAGGGTCATTTCATTTTATAACTTCATACGACTACTGAGAGTATTATAATCATTTGTAGACATGTGTCAGTAGCTGGACTCTAATTTCGACTGTATGAAAACCATGCAGCCATTACAATGGCAGAGCCAAATAAGTGTGTGACAATAGAAACCCTTTCCCTTCAGCTCTGCGACAACACCTTTAATTTCCTTTGGGACATGACCAGCACTGGGGCTGGAGACATAGCTCCATGGGCTTCAGGCAGCTTTGCATGCGGGAGGTCCAGGTGTGATCCATGGTACAGGAGAATTCCATGAGCACTGCTGTGAGAGAGGCCTCTCTCCTCCCTAGCTCCAAAGAGCACCCCCCAAACCAGAAATTTAAAAAAGAAAGAAAATGATTAACATTAAATCAGTTTCTTGAGACTGGAGCATAGCACAGTGGGTTGGGCATTTGCCTTGCACACAGCCAACCCAAGTTCGATTCCCAGCATCCCACTGGTCCCCTGAGCAATGCCAGGAGTAATTCCTGAGTGCACGAGCAAGAAGTAACCCCTGTGCATCACCGGGTGTGAGCCGAGAAGAAAAAAAATAAAAATTTTAAAAATCAGTGTCTTATTGGGGGGTGGGGGGCTTGATTGCAACTAACAGTGCTCAGGGCTCACTCTGTGTGGGCTCAGGGTACCCTAGGGGATGCCAGGAAATTAAGCCCAGATTGGCTTTGTGAAAGGTAAGTGCCCTACCCACTGTGGGACCCCGCTGGGTGTTTGATTTTCCATAAAATAAAGCCAATTCTGCAATGGTCCAGTGTGCAACCCGCGTAAGCAAACAACTGAGAAATATAGTTGTCTATTGCACAGAGTCCCGTCAACATTTTCCTCTTCAAGAAAATGCAGTTTCAGGGACTAGAGCGACAGTCTAGCAGGTAAGTTGCTTGCCTTGCACACAGCTAACCTGAGTCGGAGTCACAGCTTCTTCCCACATATTCACTTAATTCCCAGCACCACATATGGTCCCACGTCCTGCCGGGAGGGAGCCCTGAGCACTGAAGAGCTGCCATGAAACCATTTGTGGACAGCGGTCAGGGTGTCTAAGGCTGAGCACCCGCACTGCGATGGGAAGAGTGAGAGCCTGCCGGACGCCAAAGGCTGCACCCCAGCTCAGCAACTTGGCTGCTGTGATGAAGTCACAGAATTTGCTGGTTGGGTTAAGTGAAATCTGCTCCTGTTTGGGTCTTCTGGAACTCACTGAGCGACACCCCAGGTCCCCACCATGTCTGAGCTGGGGGTTGGCGTGGGGGCTGCACCGGTCAGCTCTGGGGGATGCTGTTTCTCCCAGCCATCTGAACAGAGTGACTAGCTCACACTTCCGAAATAGCACAGCCTGCACTGTCCCACGGTGACCCTGCCCCATGCCCATCTGCTCAGAGACGGATTTAACTCTATTCTAGCAACTTTTTACTGTACAGAAGGGAGCGGGCTCCAGCCCTCCTGCTCGCCTTTCAGTGTGTATATGAGATGGGAACCAATATGCCAAGACACAGCACACCCAGTGCCCACAGTTCTCTCAACGAAGGCCACTTCTGCCCTTTTCTGGTCCCCAAGAGCCTGGTGTGAAACACTGGTGACACGGCACTCCTTGGAGGTTATCTGGGCTTAATGACATGCAGCTCACCAGGGTGATTTTTTACGGCATGAAACGCAGTCAGACTTTCAACGGCATAGCTGATACTGTTCACTACCAAGGGCAAGTACAAGTCTCAGGCGTGGCTCACAGGTAGCTAACCAGTGAGAAGGCCACACTAACCCTCTCTGGAGAGTAACCTGAATTTCTTGCTCTGTTCACTTAAAGGGCTCTGAATTGTGATCCATTTAAATGGTAGCAGGTCTGTGTTCCAGAATATCAGAAACAAAAGCGCTGATCTAAAAACAAACGTATTCTCAATACCATGTTTACTGTGCTCAAAATTGTGTCTTCTTTATCATTTCTTTTTTTTTTTCTTTTTTGGATGACACCTGGCGATGCTCAGGGGTTGCTCCTGGCTCTGCACTCAGGAATCACTCCTGGCAGTGCTCAGGGGTCCATATGGAAACCTGGGGATCGAACCCGAGTTGGCTGCGTACTATCACTGTACTATCACTCCGTCCCTTCTTTTTCATTTCTCATCAGCACTCTCTGACAATTTGCTCCACGGGGGCAACCACTACTTGATACCGCTAATCGTTTTCAATTTGGCTCTTTTAATAAGCTTGTCATACATCTCACTTGTTTTCATTGCATCTCCCTAAGGATTCCAAGGAGCATTTGTTCCTTTGGATGTTTACTTGGTCTCTCTGTGTGTCTTCGGTAAAACACCTGCTCAGATCTGTTCTGTTTCATGAATTTGGGGCATTTTTCTTGTTGTTAACCAACGGGTCTGGGGAGCAGCCAAATTGCTGGCTGGAAATCCACTTATTCATGGTTATCTGGGTGCCTTCTTGGATCAACTGCCTAGCTCACCTCAGTAACGGGAGAAGCACCCTGATGCCTTTCCACAGGAGCCTAAGGCAGACACAGATCTCACAGACTCAAGCTCCTACTGCATTGCCGACATCGGCTATTACTGTTGCCAAGTCTGGCTTTGCAGTGTTCAGAAATAGAATCTTTAAGAGATCCTGTTGATGAGATGAACCACTGTTCTGTGGAAAGGAAGAATTTCCCATCATCTGGCAAGAAGGCACCATGGACGAGCTGTACCACAGCACCCAGCGAGCCTCCAACCAGAACAGGGAGGCTGAGCAACGAGGGATCAAAACTAACTGGAGACTTCCAAGATCTTGGGCAGTAAGCAACTCCGCATGTGGACTTGCCTTTCCCCCCATGGATACCCATAGGGCAGTCCATGACCCGCCACCCCAATACAGAAAGGGGGCTGAAAGGGCTATGGTTTACTCTCATGCTGGCTCCACGCACAAAAAAGGCTGAAAAGAGGGGAAAAAATGGGTTCTGCTGAAATACAAAAATAGGTAAAAAGTGATAGTAAGAGGACTCCTTCCCCTGCCTGTTTCTTGTTGATGGGAACAAAAACTAGTTGGGGGTAGGGAGAGAGTCCTGGGGTTAGGCACTTGCCTTGCATTCCTCGGACCCTGCTTCTAATTCCTGGCTTCACCTATGGTTCCCTTTGCATTGTCAGGGGTCACTCTTGAGGAGAGCCGGGAACAGACCCAAAGCATGGGAGGGGGGGGTGGCCCCAAACCTGTTCTACCCACACCTCCAACAGTTGGATTTAAGCTGACTTGGGGTAAAAAATGGCTTGTCTGCTGTTAAGAAATCAAAACACAAACAGGACACAAATGCAAATGCAAACAGGACAAGCACTCAGTCACTCTGGATTCCAGTCTCTTGTCCTCTAGCGCAGAGATATAGTTCCTTGATTTCTTGCAGTGCTCACTGCACGGGCACACCAAGCCAAATCACAGCAGAATGTGAGCTCAGGGCTGAGAAGAACCTGCCGGCACAGTTCCAAACGCAATAAGCTGTCATTTCCAATAACAGCCTTGGGGGCGGAGATGTAGCACAGTGGGCAGGGCTGTCACTTGGCATGTGGCCTACTCAAGTTGGACCACCAGCATCCTATGTGGTCTCCCAAGCCCGCCAGGGGTGATTCCGGACTGCAAGCCCCAGAGTAAGCCCTGAGCACTGCCAGGTGTGGCCACAGACCAAGAAAACCAACCAAACAACCAACGACAGTCTTGTAACAAACCCAGTGTGAGCAAACCCTTGGGACGTGGGAGCTAATGGCACCCGCAGATTGGGAAGGCTCCCTGGCTCTCCAGACTCAGGGACCAAGTTCAGAATCCCAGCGGAAGTGCCCAAGTTACAGCCTGGAAATGGCCGAATCCCTCAATCTCCTGCCTGGCCCTGTGTGGGGCGCCAGGGCTCAGCCTACACAGCCTGGAGGGAACAGGGGCACTTTCTCCACTCAGTATCTCTGCCACACCAGCCTCACTGTGGTCCTCTAACTCTGAGCAGAAGTAAGACCTCCTCAAGAGGCCATCCCAGCAGCAAAGGGGGGAATCTGGTCCCTTTCTTAGTTGCCCTCTGTTGAAAAAAATTTTGTTGTCTCTGTCTACAGAGCAGGCATTAGAAAAACAAATGCCTAGTTTAGCAACCTATGCTTTTTAACATTTTAATAGAAAATTCGGCTTTTCTTTCTATTTTCCACACTCTAACACTCTCTAAGTTTACTGTTTTTTGTTTAGTTTTGGGGCCATACCTAGCAAGGTTCAGGTGGGAATTTTTCTCCCTCTTACGGGCTGGAGCGATAGCACAGCGGTAGGGCATTTGCCTTGCACGCAGCCAACATGGCCGACCCGAGTTCGATTCCTCCGCCCCTCCTGGAGAGCCTGGCAAGCTACAGAGAGTATCTCGCCCGCACAGAAGAGCCTGGCAAGCCCCCGGTGACGTATTCAATATGCCAAACACAGTAACAACAAAGTCTTCGATGGAGATGTTACTGGGCCCGCTCGAGCAAATCGATGAATAACGGGAGGGCCTTTACCTTTACCTTTACCTTATTCTTCCTTCTATTTTGGGGGGAAATGCTTTCATTTTTGTTATTGAGTTTTGTACATTTACATTAGTATGTGTATTGGTATGTATTTCAGATATCAGCCCACTAGATGCACGGTATGCAAACTGTGTATACCATTGACTATAGTGTCTTTTTGTTTTAGTGATGGTTTATTTTGGCTGTGCAAAATCATTTAACTTTTATGTACTCCCATGTGTTTTTATGGAATTTTTATTTTGGTTGTCATTAAAGACTAACACCCCTCGTGCCACTAAAGCAATAATATGGAATGTGTATTTATATTTTCTTAACTTTATTTTATAGATTAAGATCTAACATCTATTTTTTTAGTTTACTTTATGTTAAATATTATGTATTAGATAGTTGTCCTTTTTAATGTTTTGCATGTGGCTATTTAATTTTATCAGAACTAGTAGTAGTATTCCATTGTGCATATGTGCCATAGTTTATTTATTAATTTATCTGTTCTTGGATATTTGGGATCATTTTTTAGATTTTGACTATTGTGAATAGAGCTTTCTAAAGAGTTTTGGGGTAATTGGTGTAGATATACTGAAGTTGAATTGCTGCGGCATATGTAAACCTATTTTATTTTTGCTTTTTGACAAGTGTTAACATTGTTTTCCACAAAGTTTGATTGATTCCTCATACCCACAAGCAGTGAATAAAAGTCTATTTTCCCACATCCATGGTAATACTGGTTGATTTTGTTCTTTGCAATATATGACAGTCTCACTGGTGTGAGATGATATCTCATTGTTGCTTTGATTTATATTTTCCTGATTATAAGTGATGCAGAGAATCCTTTTCACACACTTTTAACTATATCTTTTTTCAGGAAATTTCTGGTCATTTTTCCCCAGAATTTGAGGGAGTTGTTTGGGGTTTTTTGTTTTGTTTTGTTTTTGTTTTGCTTTGGTTTTTGCTTAATTCTATCATTGCTCTATATACCTTGCATATTAAGCCTTTGTCAGAAAAATGGTGGGCAAATATTCCCTTCCAGTGTATATATTTTTTTCACTCTGCTCATTGTTTCTTTTGTAGTGCAAAGCTTCTTGATTTGATACAAGCACATTTGTTTACCTCTAAATGTCTCACTCTTGGAGAACTTGACAGGCTACCGAGTGTATACTGCCCACACAGCAGAGTCTGGCAAGCTCCCCGTGGCATATTCTATATACCAAAATCCAGTAACAATGATGGGACTAATACCCCTGCCCCTGAAGGAGCCGCCAATTTGGCACTTTCTAAAATGTCAGGGCTAGGACGAATGGAGATGTTACTGGTGACTTCTCAAGGAAATCGATGAGCAACAGGATGGCAGTGATACAGTGAAATGTCTGGACTCAATGTCACCAAGTATATTACCTACATTTTTCTCAAAACAATTTATGAATTCATAAATAAATACAATTTATTGGGGGTATTTAGTCCTATTGCTTTGCAGGTAGTCTAAGTTCATTTATTTGCTTGTGATCAGCAAGTTTTCCCAGCACCAGTTCTTGAACAGTCTTACCTTGTTCCATTTCAAACTCTTCTCTCCTTCATTGAAGATTGACTCTCCATAAACTTGTGGGTGTTCTCTGAACTTTCAAACTATTTGAATAGTCTTTGAACAGTCCACAGAATAGGAAAGGATATTCGCCCAATACCCACCCGGTAAGGGGTTGATATCAAGGATATATAAAGCACTGGTTGAACTCCACAAGAAGAAAACATCCAATCCCATAGCGGTGAAATAAACAGAAACTTTCTCAAAGAGGGAATCCGAATGGCAAAAAGTCACACGAGAAAATGCTCTACATTACTAATCATCAGGGAGATGCAGATCAAAACAACAATGAGTTATCATCTCACACCACAGAGACTGGCCCACAATCAAAAGAACAAAAACAAAGGGTGTTGGCATGGATGTGGCAAGAAAGAGACCCTCCTTCACTGTTGGTGGGAATGCCAGCTGGTCCAACCCTTTTGGAAAACAGTATGGACAATTCTCAAAAAAT